>JACEEZ010015132.1:0-22500 GCA_016584305.1 Chionoecetes opilio
TTTGACTGAGAGAGAGAGGAGGAGAGAGAGAGAGAGGAGAGGAGAGAAGGAGAGAGAGGAGAGAGGAGAGAAGAAGAGAGAGAGAGAGAGAGACGAGGAGAGAGGAGAGAGAGAGGAGAGAGAGAGAGAGAGGAGAGAGAGAGAGGAGAGGAGCGAGAGAGAGAGAGAGAGAGAGAGAGAGGGAGAGAGGAGAGGAGAGAGCTCGCAAGGCCTTCTTGAGAGACACTCCTCCGCAGAGTATAACACCTGCACGCGGACGGCCTCCCGGTACTATACAAGACCCAAGACCCGCCATGGAGCACAGTCCCTTACCGGGGCGGCGCTCCCCCGGACATCTCTGCTTACCGGACGAGGTGCAAATGAGAGCTGGGCCCCTCATCAATAGCGTCAGGCAACAACACTAACAAAGACAACAACTACAACAACAGCAGCGAGGTCGGCTGCACCCAAACAGCCAGCAGCACCTTGGGAAAATGGCTACCCTCACGCTGCTGTACAAGGCCCAGGAGCAGCAGGAACCACACTTGGCGAATTAGGGAATTCCTTGGCTGTGATGACATTGCAATCACCCTATTGAATATACATTTGAAAATCATACCCTATATGTAAGCACATAAGTTGAAATGATAATATATAGGCGAAAGTATTCTTATCCCTCCAAAATATTATAACTATGAAAACAAAAACTAGGAATTGAAACCACACATATCTCTCTCTCTCTCTCTCTCTCTCTCTCTCTCCTCTCTCTCTCTCTCTCTCTTCTGCTCTCTCTCTCTCTCTCTCTCTCTCTCTCTGCTCTCTCTCTCTCTCTCTCTCTCTCTCTCTTTTTCCACTGTTTTGTTTCTTCATATCAGGAAAGAATTGAGAGAAGGAATCACACACACACACACACACACACACACACACACACACACACAACACACACACACACCACACCCACCCACACACACACACACACACACACACACACACACACACACCACACACACACACACACACACACACACACAACACACCACACACACACACACACACACACACACACACACACACACACACACACACCACACACACACACACACACACACACACCACACAACACACACACACACACACACACACACACACACACACACACACACACACACACACACACACACACAACACACACACACACACACACACACACACACAACAACACACACACACACACACACACACACACACACACACAACACACACACACACACACACACACACACATACACAGAGGGAAGGCAGTGGCCGAGCGGTTATAATTGTGACCTCGATGTCCCGAGGTCGAATCCTGACGGGGGCAACTCATTTGACCTTCTTTAATGCGGTCGAATGATTAATTTAATGCAGAGCCTGATAGGGGAGCAGAAGTTCCCGACTTCAAGTCCCACCAAGGAACATCTGTCAAATCTATAGTCGAGTGGCATCGTCGAGTGACTGAAGAAACCCGCATGCAGCTATACCTGTTCTTTAGACTGCGAGTGGATGAGTTTGAAATTGACTGAGGATCTGAGCATCATATAAAACGGGATTTCAACTTTCAAGACCACAGTTGTCACTATAAAAATCCAGCCTGCGCCACCAACGGGATACAGCGACCGACATTACGACTCACCAGAATGTGCCTGATCCCTCAAAAAGAAAAAATTAAAGCCTACAGGCGCTTTAGACTCCAACGTAAACACACACACACACACGAGCGCGCGGACACGCACACACGCACGCACGCACACGCACATGCACACGCACACGCACACACACACACAGCTAAATAAGATCTGATTCCCTTCCCTCACAGTATCACCAGTACGAGGTTATAAACCAGAGAGCTTCACAGAGAGGTGTCACTCGGGCCGCGCCATTTTGGATTTTGAGCCGGTGGCGCCGCCTTGCGGACGGTGCCTTCCGTCAAACGTGTCATAATGCTTATATCATTACTGTGCACGGTGTTGTGCCTTTTCAATATCCTAAGACGCAAATATATGTAGTATTACGTTAAAATAATGAACTGAAGTGGTTACAGGGTTCCCAGAATTGGGAGTTCCCCCTAAATTTGGGGGTGGGTCAAAAGTGTCAAAATGCAGTAAATATCATTACTGTGCAAGGTGTTGTGCCTTTTCAATACCCCAAGACGCAAATATATGTAGTATTAAGTTAGAATAATGAACGGAAGTGGTATTGATGGATGTATCTTTTTGTTATTAAACCTTTTGTTCCTTTTGTATTTCATACCGAAGCCCCGTCATTCCAATAAATTGTCTCCAATCTCAATACCCTCTCCCCCCGACACACATTTTGTTTTTGCTGTAGTCAAAATGGGTGGGTGGTGATGGGTAATGGGTGAGTGAATGGGTGGGGGTGATGGATAATGGGTGTGGGGTGATGGGTGAGTGAATGGGTGTGGGGTGATGGGTAATGGGTGAGGGAATGGGTGGGGGTTGATGGGTAATGGGTGAGTGAATGGGTGGGGGTGATGGGTAATGGGTGAGGGAAAGGTGGAGGGTGATGGGTAATGGGTGAGTGAATGGGTTTGGGGGTGATGGGTAAGGTGAGTGAATGGGTTGGGGGTGATGGGTAATGGGTGAGGGAATGGGTGGGGGTGATGGGTAATGGGTGAGTGAATGGGTTGGGGGTGATGGGTAATAGGTGAGTGAATGGGTTGGGGGGTGATGGGTAATGGGTGAGTGAATGGGTGGGGGGTGATGGGTAATGGGTGTGAGGTGATGGGTGAGTGAATGGGTGTTGGGGTGATGGGTAATGGGTGAGTGAATGGGTGGGGGTTGATGGGTAATGGGTGAGTGAATGGATGGGGGGTGATGGGTAATGGGTGAGTGAATGGGTGGAGGGTGATGCGTAATGGGTGAGTGAATGGGTTGGGGGTGATGGGAAATGGGTGATTGATTGATTTAATGCCAAAAAGGTGAATGTGCCAGACAAGGGAAATGGGTGAGCGAATGGGTGTGGGGTGATGGGTAATGAGTGAGTGAAAGGGTGGGGGGTGATGGGTAATGGATGAGTGAATGGGTGGGGGTGATGGGTAATGGGTGGGGGTAATAGGTGAGTGAATGGGTTTGAAGTGATGGGTAATGGGTGAGTGGAGGAATTCCCTCCCTTCTTTGATTCCTTATTTCTTTTCTCGTCAGTTCCTCTTCTGACTCTCTTCATCCCTCCAATTTCTTCCTTACTCCTTCCATTCCTCCTTTCCTTCTCTCATATTTCCTTCCTTCTCTCTCTCCCACCTTCCATTATCACCCCATCATCACCAAAAGGAGGAGCGATTCCCCTCTATCTGCACGGGCGACTGTCAGTGCACACCCCCTCCGCTAGGATCGCTGTCGTCCATGAAATCAAAATGGCGCGCCATGTTATATCGCCCGATTGACACCTCTCGATGAAGCTCTCTGTTATAACTAATTCCCTATCCAGCCCTGTCCTCTCTCTTGTCCCTTTCATCATCGCCTCAGCCAGCCAGGACGCACTTTTTCCCCTCCCTCCACATTCCCGCCACGCTGCCTCACAAGTGATATTCGCGGGATATACAGTAAAGCGTCCCTGCCAGGAATAATTCACAAGGCACGGTAAGGCAGGCACAGCGTCACCTCATGATATATTGAAGAATTATATTAGTCAGGGAAACTACTGTATAATGATATTTCTTGTTGCATCTCCATAGCTTGCCTTGATGTATATTGTTTTGCATGTAATATAATAATGATGCGCAGGAAAGTGAAAGTAATAAAAAAATTAAAAAAAATTGCCTAATATCACAATGAATTTGCATACCTTGTGTAACTAAATAAATAAATGTATCAAAGCAAATCCATAGTGGTCGAGGCGCCTCATATCCTCTACCTGTGTGTCTTTCTTCGTGTTTCGTGTATTTGTACGTAGTGTTTATACGTCTATCATTACGTCTCTGTGTTCCTGGATATGACTTCATGTGTTTTCTGTATAGTAATGTATAAGGACGAAGGATTTCTAGTGTTTGTGTTCCGTGTTAATGTGGCTTGTTACTAGTGTTTGGTAGGGTTCATGTATAATTAACACGACAATAAATGATAAAAGGTGTGGATTAATAAAGGAGTTTTTGGTATATAAAAAAAAAAAAAATAGTAGCTATGTATATTAGGAATAAACTTCTGGATATGAATACACATACATAAACAAATAAATGAATACATCAAAATCAACGAAATATCGATGGTAAAACTAAACATGGTGATTGAAGAACAAAACACAAAAAAAATTATTCAAAAAATATCCTAAAAAAAAGAAAAACGGCCATAAAAAAAAACTTGAATAAAATCACGAAATATTTCAAAATATTTAGGACGATAATAAGGTAACGAATATAGAAACTACACACATAAGCAAATATATGAAACAAAATAAACATTTAAACTTAAAACAAAAATGATGAAAACGATAACTATAATAAGTGAAGGAGTTGTATATAATATACAGCAAGAAGTACAGGCAACATAAGCACAGTATAATGAAGTAGGTAGCCATGTCAGAACATTAATACAGACAATAATTAAGGATTTCATTAATACAATCAGCGTGTGCTTGTTATAAGTGTAGACAACAAATACAAATAATGGCAAAGGATTTTTTTCCTGCATCGCCACCGAGGGAATCATCATCGCGACACCCTCGATGAGATTGTGTGTCGCATTAAAATTATAAATTAACGTCAAACAAACAACACATGTTATTTTAGGGGTGTTGGGTGGGATGAGGAGGGGGAGGAGGGGATGTCAAGGAGAGGGGGAAGGGAGGAGTGTTGACCTTTTATTAATTTTTCCTGACTATTTACTGACGGGGTGTGTCTGTGTGTGTGGTGTGTGTGTGTGTGTGTGTGTGTGTGTGTGTGTGGTGTGTGTGTGTGTGTGTGTGTGTGTGTGTGTGTGTGTGTGTGGTGTGTGTGTGTGTGTGTGTGGTGTGTGTGTGTGTGTGTGTGTGTGTGTGTGTGTGTGTGTGTGTGTTGTGTGTGTGTGTGTTGTGTGTGTGTGTGTGTGTGTGTGTGTGTGTGTGTGTGTGTGTGTGTGTGTGTGTGTGTGTGTGTGTGTGTGTGTGTGTGTGTGAGTGTATGTGTGTGTGTTTGTTTGTATGTGTGTGTGTATTCATCTAGTTGTATTCATCTAGTTGTATTTTACATGGCCTGAGCTACGCTCGTATGGCTCCGTCTCCATAGCAACAATTGTTTTGTTACCAATCATCCTTAGTTCTTATAGTGTTGGCAGAAGCCACCACCGGAGGCGGGTCACAAACCCCCGGCTAACACCCGGTACCCATTCACTGCTGGGTGGACAGGGACTCGGGTTTTAAGAAGACCCCCTTCTGTCTTCTTCACCGCGTCTGTCTTCGCTCCGCCCGGGGATCGAACCAGGGACTTCTCGGTTGTGAGCCAAGCGTGCTAACTCCTACACTACGGTAGAGTTTAGACACTTACCGTAGACACACTACGACACTTTATTACAATGTAGTGTGTGTTGTGTGTGTGTGTGTGTGTGTGTGTGTGTGTGTGTGTGTGTGTGTGTGTGTGTGTGTGTGTGTGTGTGTGTGTGTGTGTGTGTTGTGTGTGTGTGTGTGTGTGTGTATGTGTGTGTGTGTGTGTGTGTGTGTGTGTGTGGTGTGTGTGTGTGTGTGTGTGTGTGTGTGTGTGTGTGTGTGTGTGTGTGGTGTGTGTGTGTGTGTGTGTGTGTGGTGTGTGTGTGTGTGTGTGTGTGTGTGTGTGTGTGTTTCTAATCAACTGAATCTTTCACATATCTCTGATGTTATTGTTTTTATTCACAATGTTCAAATATTATTTCAACTCATCATAAAAAAAAACTGACTAGATTTGGTGTTGATTGGCCGATTGCATCATTCTTCTAGGCTAGTATAGCCGGAGAAGCCGAGCTTTGATAAGATAGGATAGTTGACATGATATGTAGATAAAGTTGGATAGTTGAAGCCCGACCTTTTACCTGTATTTCTGGAAACACTCGTGATATTGAAGCTTTATTGAGGATGAACTAAATGATCACTTTGTGGATTAAATGGGAAGCAATATGAGGTGTTGGGAGCTTGGGGGGAAGAAGAGAGAGGGTAAGGTAATGGGAAAGAGAAGGGGAGGTAGGGAAGAAAGTAAGGGATGGTCAGGACGTGGAGAGAATAGGTTGGTATTGGAGAAGGGAGGGAAAGAAAGGGGGAAAGATTTAGTTGGGAGGGCCCGGAGGGGGAGTTTAATGAGCCGCAGGGGGGATGGGGTAAAGGGGGGAGTCACTATAGTCTATTCACTTAAGCTGGATTCTTGGGAGCTGCTCAATGCCTACCCGAGTATGTAAGGACGTCGCTGATTGGCTGATGCACGCGGGCTGGGTGGTGATGGTGGTGGTATTTTGGTAGCCTCAGCCAATCAGCGACGTCCTTACATACTCAGGTAGGCATCGAGCAGCTCCCAAGAATCCAGCTTAAGTGAATAGACTATAGTCGTGCCTTGCTATTACAAAACCTTCTTACTGTACACCACCCACTTTAAAAAAAAAAAATTACAACAGTTACTGTGCCTTTATCTATAACAAAGCAAATGCATTAAAGGTGAAACTCAAACATTGATTTATTTCACATTCTTTTTATGTTTGTGAATAGATATCTGAGAATCAATAGTATATAATAGATAATGAAGGATGAAAATAAACATAATACTAACGAAGAAAAAGCCAAAACAGATTGAAAAATATAGTTGTAGGAGAATAATGAAAATAATAATAATGGAGATTAAGACTATAATAAGAAAAAATAGGAATAGAATAAGGAACAAAGATATTATAAATTAAAAAGCAAGAAGATAAATATATGAAGGCAAAGAGAACGAAGAGAAAGTGAGCAAATCTTCTTTCTCTGCAGTTTCTCTTTGAAATAGATTAGGTTTAGGATTTCCCAGGCCAGGCGATGAAGCAGTAATTCCTCGACCGGGACACTGAGTCTCCAGAGAGTTTCTCCAGGGCCAGTTTCGCCCTCCCGCTGCAAGCTTAGAGCTCATTATTACCGATCTTTGGATGAGGTCCCATTGCTCAAGGGGGACAGTAACCTCCCGAATTTGTCAGTGAAAAATCCCCGGGGGCAGTGAGGATTCGAACCGGCTAACTACAGAATGGCAGGCCATTGCGCTATCCACTAGACCATTGTTGGCAGTGTGGTGTGTGCGTGCGTGCGTGCGTGCGTGCGTGCGTTGCTGTGTGCGTGCGTGGTGTGTGTTCGTGCTGTTTCGTGGTGCGTGCGTGTCGTGCGTGCGTGCGTGCGTGGTGCGTGTGTGCGTGCGTGCGTGCGTGCGTGCGTGCGTGCGTGCTGTGCGTGCGTGCGTGCGTGGCTGTGCGTTGCGTGCGTGCTGTGCGTGCGTGCGTGTGCGTGCGTGCGTGTGCGTGCGTGCGTGCGTGCGTGCGTGCGTGCGTGCGTGCGTGCGTGCGTGTGTGTGTGTGTGTGTGTGTGTGTGTGTGTTTGTGTGTGTGTGTGTGTGTGTGTTTAATCAACTGAACCATTCACATTCCTCCGATGTTTTTTTTTTATTCACAATGTTCTAATATTTTTTCCTCTCATCATAAAAAAATACTTATTATATTTGGTGTTGATTGGCTGATTGCATAATTCTTCCAGGCCATTATAGGTGAAATTGTAAAAGCCGATTGTTGATAAGATAGATAGATACAGCTGGATATTTTGAGCACGACCTCCTTCCTGTATTTCTGGAAATACTCGTGATATTGAAGCCTTATTGAGTCGAAGATGAACTAAATGATCGCTTTGTGGATTAATTGGGAGGCAATCTAAAGTGATGGGAGCTTGGGGGAAGGAGGGAGATAGTAAGGTAATGGGGAAGAGAAGGGGAGGTAGGGAAGAAAGTAAATAAGAGTCAGGAAGTGGAGAAAATAAGTTGGTATTGGAGAACAGAGGGGAAGGAAGGAGAAAGGATCTAGTAGGAAGGGGGAGCTTTATGAGGCTCAGGGACGGGGAGGGGGGAGATGAGGTAGAGGTGGGAGTCACAAGTTTACATGCCCTGCTATTACAATCACTTCTTGCTGTACAGAACTCACCCTAAACAAAATATTACAACGGTTACTGTACCTATAGCTAAAACAAACCAAGTGTATTAAGGGTGAAGCTTAATCATTGATTCATTTCACATTCTTTTCACGTCTGTGAATAGATATCTGAGAATCAGTAATAGAAAACAGATAATGAAAATGGAAAAGATGCATAATAATAACGAAACAAAAGCGACAACAGGCCTGAAAAATATTGTTGTAGGAAAATATTTACAACACAATAATAATATAGAATACGAAGATAGATTAAATAGGTATAAGGTAAGGAACAAAGAAATATATAAAGTTAAAAAAGAGAACATTACATAAAAATATAAAGGAAAAGAGAAAGAAGAAAAAGCGAGCAAATCTTATTTCTCTGCTGTTTCTCTAACAGATATCAGGATTTCCCAGGACAGGGATATGAAACAGTAATACCTCGACGGGACTTGAGACTGAGGCTCCATGGAGGACGGGAGAGGCGGCCACAAGAAGAAGAGTAGTGACGGGTTGCCTTCAATGTTACTCTTGAGATGTTTAAAATGTTAAGAAAATCAATAAAAAAAAAAATGAAGTGATCAAAACACTTCTCTCTCTCTCTCTCTCTCTCTCTCTCTCTCTCTCTCTCTCTCTCTCTCTCTCTCTCTCTCTCTCTCTCTCTCTCTCTCTCTCTCAAATTTAATTAAATTTAAGGGAGACCTTATCTATGACCACATATTTTTTTCTGCAGTAACAAGATCAGACATTCGCGTCATAATTAGATTTCTCTCCATAGCCAGCGAGTTCATCCCCTGTGTAATAATTATAATAGTATTTAATCCGCTACTGTGGTATCCAATGTCATCTGGTTCGCGAGGTTATACGGTTCGCGGCGGTGGGAGGGACCTGATGTGTTGTGTGTGCGTGTGCGGGAAATAGAAGTGTGAAATGGTGTGTGAAGGGGATGGGGTATACAGTGTAAAAAATGTCGCCAAATTATTTCTATGGTTCATGTAGTGTGTTCTTTATTTGTCTAGCATTTCGCTGTTTTTCTTAGGTTATGGTTTCAGGATTATGAGTAAAAATGAACACACAACATACGCACACTAACTCCGACCTCTCTCTCTCTCTCTCTCTCTCTCTTCCTCTCTCTCTCTCTTTCTCTCTTCTCCCTCTCTCCTCCTCTCTCTTCTCTCTCCTCCTCTGCTCCTCTCTCTCTCTCTCCTCTCTCTCCTCTCCTCTCTCTCTCTCTCATCTCTCTCTCTCCCTCTCTCTTCTCTCTCTCTCTCTCTCTCCTCTCTCTCTCTCCTCTCTCTCTCTCTCTCCTCTCTCTCTCTCTCTCTCTCTCTCTCTCTCTCTCTCTCTCTTCTCTCTCTCTCTCTCTCTCTCTCTCTCTCTCTCTCTCTCGCTCTTTCCTCTCTCTCTCTCTCTCTCTCTCTCTCTCTCTCTCTCTCTCTCTCTCTCTCTCTCTCTCTCTCTCTCTCTCTCTCTCTCTCTCTTTCAACTTTCGTAACTCCGGATACGTTCAAGAACAATTCAAAGGAGAGAGACAAGGGATACAAAAAACAAACAAACAGGTGTTGGACCATACGGCGAGTGACAGACAAATTGAAACTGGAATTCCACGCGGAAGTTCTTAACCCTCGACGCTTTTCCCCAATACTCTTTGCGACCCTTAGCGACGGGCGACTGTTTTTACACCTCACCCTCGGAGTGCAAGGTGAGGGGAGGGAGGGAGAAAGAGGGGAAGGAAGGAAGAGATGGAGAGATGGAGGGTGAAGCAAGTAATGAAAAAAAAGGATGAAAGAGGCAAGGTGAGTGGAAACGAGATAGAAGTTATAATGAAAAGGGAATTGTATGGAGATATTACATGAAATTGTCAGTAAAAAAAAAGTGAAGACAGGAGAAGCAAATAAAGATGGAAATGAATTATAGATGAAGGTTCAGTAATATGAAGAAAAGAAAAGGGAATAGTAGAGGAGAAGATAGATGAGAGAGAGAGAGAGAAGAGAAGAAAGAGAGAGGAGAAGAAGTAGAGAGAGGAGAGAGAGAGAGGAGAGAGAGGAGAGAAGGAGAGAGAGAGAGAGAGAGAGAGGAGAGAGAGAGAGAGAGAGAGAAGAGAGAGAGAGAGAGAGAGAGAGAGAGAGAGAGAGAGAGAGAAGAGAGAGAGACGAGAGAGAGAGAGAGAGAGAGAGAGAGAGAGAGAGAGGGAGAGAGAGAGAGAGAGAGAGAGAGAGAGAGAGAGAGAGAGAGAGAGAGAGGAGAGAGAGAGAGAGAGAGAGAGAGAGGAGGGAAACATGGGACAAACAAGACAAAGGAAATAAAACATAACATAATAAAAACATAAAAATGAAGCATGACCTATGATAAAAGAAATGAAAAAAGGAAACATGAAAAGAAAAAAACAAAAACCAAAGGATATAAGAATAATGTAGATCTGAGAGAAAAATATATAAGCAATCACATGTAAAAGGTCATGAACAACCGAAACCGAGAAGGAAAGTAAGGATGAAAATGTGCCCAAAATGCTAACACTTAATTAAGGAGGGGGGGGGGGGGGGCGGGGGGGAGAAAAAAAGTTTATAAAAAAGAGAGAAGGAATCAGGTGCACGAAATTGGGGAAAAGTATACAGGAAAAAGGGAAAGTAAAAAGGTTAAGTTGAGTGCGAGGGGAAGAAAGACCTAAAAATAATGTGAAAAGGGGAAAAGTATAAGGGGCGTGAGGAGGCTATTTCGAGGGTAAGGGAAGAGGGAGTGCTACAAAAAAAAAATCGCGAAAAAAGGGGAACATATTATCGAAAAATCGTATACGTTCAATCGATTACGATTAAACTGAGAGTGCTGTGAAGTGTGGGAGAGGTGTAACCAGCTTATTGCCGGTTAATACAGGAGTGAGGCAAGGGTGTGTTCTTGCCCCAGCACTTTTCAACACTTGT
Source organism: Chionoecetes opilio (assembly GCA_016584305.1). Classification (NCBI taxonomy): domain Eukaryota; kingdom Metazoa; phylum Arthropoda; class Malacostraca; order Decapoda; family Majidae; genus Chionoecetes; species Chionoecetes opilio. The sequence continues at coordinate 11,021 of JACEEZ010015132.1, forward strand.
ATGGACTGGGTATTGGGCAAAGTTATAGATAAAAGTGATTGTGGAGGATCCCTCGGCAACACCAAGATCACTGATCTTGTTTTTGCCGATGATGCAGTAATCTCTCCTGAGTAGCTGGAGGTCCTGGTGATGGCTGTCGAGGCGCTGCACGAGGAGGCAAAGCCTTTGGGACTTGCGGTCTCCTGGCTCAAGACCAAGGTCCAGGTGTTTGGAGACTTACTTGATGAAACAGTACAGTCTGTTCTGACTGTCTGAGTTTGCGGCGAGGACATTGAGATCTTGGAAAGTTTTACATACCTTGGTAGCTCAGTCCGTAATGACGGCGGGTCATGTCAAGAAGTCTTACGGCGGATTGGCATAGCCCACGGTGTTATGGACTCGCTCAGCAGGAGTATTTGGCGTTGTCGGTACCTGTGCAGGAGGACAAAGATCCGGATCTTCAAGTCGCTTGTGATCCCTGTCTTACTCTATGGTTGTAAGACATTGACACTAAATAGCGACTTGAAGAGATGAATCGATGCCTTTGGTAGTAGGTGTCTTCGCTGAATCATGGGGTAACGCTGGGATGATTACGTGTCAAATTCGCGATTGCACCATGAGGCTGAATCGAGGCCAATTACCTGCATAGTCCGTCAGCGCAAACTTCGGCTATATGAGTATGTGGCACGCTACCCTGAAACCGATCCTTCCCATCGGGTTATATCTGTAGGAGACAATCCGGCGTGGAGGAGGCCAAGGGGTGGCCCACAAGGCTCGTGGCTGGGCAAGTTGATGCTTCTTGTCTAGAGCTGCTTGGTATGAGAAAGGAGCCTGTATGGGGGGGGAATCGCACGTGGTAACCCCCGGGAGTGGCGTCGTAGGGTGGGCTAGGCGACGCGCCCCCTGGCGTATGCCCCCAATGATTGATTGATTGAATCGGTTACGAGGGGAGGAAGGAATTACAATAAAAAATAACATGAAAAGTGAAAGGAAAAAGAAAGGAAACAAGAGTACCGAAAAAATGCGAAAAAAGAGGATAGAAATTTATAAAAGTTCAGGGAAAAAAAGTATTGAGTATTAATACGTAAAGAAAGGTAGGAAAATGACCATAAAAATATATAAGGAAATGAACGGGATAATAAAAAAAGGAACACAATGAATAGTGAAGGAAAGGAAAGAGAAAGAAATTCAGCCAAAAAATGAGATAAGGAAATGTAAATGAAAGGAAAGAAGGAAAGGGGAAGATAGAAAAAATTGACAAAAAGGAATATGATATGATAAAGGATAAAAATAATAAGAGGAAGAACAAGTGAAAGAAGAGAACAAAGGACAAAACCGAGAAAAAAAGAAAATATATGGAAAGGAAAGGAACACAGGAAGGAAAAGTGAAGGACAAAAATAGGGAAACGATTGAGAACGAATGAGTGAAGGACAAACAAGAGAAAAACTATGCATTTCTTTTATCATTCTGGAATTTCGTGGTTTTTTTGCTTTGTTTTTGGTTTTGATATTTACAGAAACATATTTTATTTGTGCCCATCAAGTTATTTATATTTTTTCATATAATTTTCGCTTTTTTTCTCGATTTTTCATCCTATGTGCATTTATGTTATACACTTTCAGTATTTTTTTGTTTTGCTGAACGTTGGAACTGATGAGTGTCAGAGAGGGAGGGACTGGTACTTTAGTTATTCTTATTTTTCTCTCCCTCTCTCCCTGAAGGCTGTGATTCAATGCAAGGGTAACGGTGGGGAGGGGGGGGGGGGTCGATGCATTCCCCTGGCTACGTGGAGGAGAAGAAGAGGAGGGGGAGGAGGAGGAAAAGAGGGAGAGAGGGAAAGAGAATGAGAGAAACAAAAGAAAGTTGTAAGGAATATAAAGTCTTACGAAGTATGGAATGAAGCCTCAGAAAACCCCCATTGTATCACAGAAAATGCATAACACAAGGGATGAAAAATTGAAAACATATAAAATATCAAAGCAAATGGAAAAAAAATCCAGATGGACACAAATTTAATCATGTTTTTATCAATAACAGAAACCAAAAACAAATCACTAAACACCAAATTGATTAGATAAGAACATAATTTCAAATCAAAGTTGAGTCACGTACATGAAAAGAAAGTACCACAAAACTATAACAATTCAATGTTGTCACGTATAAAAAAAAATTAAAAAAAAAAAAAAAAAAAAAAAATCTGAATTGTGTCTTATAATTAATTTGGCTCAGCTTGGGATTATCGACCAGCTCTCAGGAAAGGATTTAGTATTACACAGATGTAAAAAAAAAAAAATTTAATCAGCTGATTGAATATCCACACCAGTTATAACCATGACACTTAACTTATATGATTATATTATATATATAATATATTATAATATATATATATATATATATATATATATATATATATATATATATATATATATATATTTTTTTTTTTATATATATACTATGTGTATATAATATATATTATATATTAGATATATATATATATATATATATATATATATATATATATATATATATATATATATAAAATAATGTGGATAGCAGAACAAAAAATATCAAGAGATTAAGAAATTAGAGTAAAGAAAGACAGATACGAGTTAATGTACAGAACAAGAAATAGAAAGAAAATTAACGAATGATTTTACGAATTAGATTAAGTTTTGTACATAGAGGGGAGGCGGTAGCAGAGTGGTTAGCGTCTCCGAGTGGCGTTCTCGGTGACTCGAGTTCGATCCTTGATGAGAACCAAAATCCACTTATATCTTTCTGCACCGTCGAGTGCAAGAACATAAGAACATACAAAATTATGGAAGCTACAAGAAGCCGCGAGGCCTTCACGAGGTAGTTACTGTTACTTAACACTACCTACATCCACCTGTCATCCCCATCGATGAAATGATCTAGCCTTCTTTTAAAGCTCTTTAATGACTCCGCACTAACTATCTGTCTACTGAGTCCATTCCAATTATTTGCGAAACAGTTTTTCCTTATTTCTTGTTGTCTAATTACGCTTTTCCAGCTTGAATCCGTTATTTCTTGTCCTACCCTGATTACTAGCCGTAAGAATTGATCCTACATATCCTTTATTGTATCCCTCTATCCACTAAAAATCTTCTATCAGATCGCCTCGTATTCTACGCTTCTCGAGTGAGTGTAAATTCAATACCTTCAATCTTTTCTCACAACTAAAGTTACGCATCCCTTGTATCATTTTAGTAATCCTTCTCTGCACTGATTCTAACAAGGCTATATCCATCCTGTAATATGGAGACCAAAACTGAACCGCATAGTCTAGGTGAGGTCTGACTATAACCAGATAAAGCTTTAGAGTAACTTCAGCACTTCTACTTTGAACACTACTGGTAATGAATCCTAACACCCTATTAGCTATATTTCTAGCCTTAATACATTGTTTCCTAGGACTGAGGTCTGAGCTCACCGTCACTCCCAAATCTTTATCACCCTGATATTGTCAGCTATACATTGCGTATGGTGTATCTATTACCAGGGTTTATTTCTTCCAACATTCATTTCGCTACACTTATCAATGTTAAATTTCATCTGCCACCTGACTACCCACTCATTTAATTGATCTAAGTCTCCCTGCTATATGTTTACATCAGACTGTGATCCAATAATCCTACCTAACTTAGTATCATCAGCAAATTTGCTGATATCACTGCTAATACCACTACCCAAGTCGTTGATGTAAATAAAAAATAGTAATGGACCCAAAACATACCCTTGTGGAACCTCACTTTTTACCTGTCCCCATTCAGATTTGTAACCCTTTGTTGTCTATCACTTAGCCAAGATATAATCCAACGAAGAACCTTCCCATCTTTTCCATGAGCTTTAACCAAATTTAAGAGTCTCTCGTGTGGTACCTTGGCGAATGCCTTATCAAAGTCCAGGTATATTACATCATAATCCTCATCATTATCTGCAGTCTCAAAGTTTCCTATAAAAACTTAATAAATTGGTGATACATCACCTACCCTTGATGAATCCATGTTGTGAATAATTTACCAAACTATGCTTTTCTAAATGCTCTCTAATGTTCTTTGCAATAACATAATCCAATAATTTGCCTACCACTGACATCAGACTAACGGGTCGATAATTTGATATTAGTCCCCTATCACCCTTCTTAAATATAGGGACTACATTTCCTTTCCTTCACATTATCGGCACCTCCTCTATATCAATTGATTTCCTAAAAATGTGCACTAACGACTCACTAACAACCTCTTTGCATTATTTTAATACTATGGGATAAACTCCATCTAGTCCTGGTGACTTAAAATTCTTCATTCTATCTATACCTTCTTCAACCATTTCCCTAGTTATTACAATATCTTATAGTTTGTCATCATCCTTTCTTCTAAACATCTGTTCACTATCAGGTACAGTTTGCATATCTTCCTGAGTAAAAACACTTAAGAAATTATCATTTAAATTTTTACACCTATCATCATCAGAACTTACAATCTCACCCTGCTCTATTTTGAATGGTCCCATTAAATCCCATTCTGTGTTATATACCTCAACAAATCCCTTAGGGTCGGTCTTGGCCTGGGCAGCGACATTAATCTCATAATTGTTCTTTGCTGTTCTTGTTAATCTTTTCACTGTCCTGGACATCCCGTTATACTCTTCTCTGCTCACCTGTCCTGCCTTGACCCTTAATAATAGTAATAATATTTTTTTCATCCGGAGGCATACAGAAAAAAAAGCATGACACACAAACATAAGGGAGTTAACTTAAGTACTAAAGCAAATAAAATATAAAAGATACATGTTGGCAATAGAGACACTGCTGTAGATAGAGAGTATACATACTACATGTACACCTGCACTACCCCACATTCTGTACAAACACCAGGCCCAGCCACTTATGTTGTATAAGTCCACATACATAGGCCGAGTTCTGCCTGACGGAGATGATGATGGAGTTCGCAGAAAGCTCAACCCTACTGCTTAAGCTGAACGCGGAATGTCGACGGATCATATCCAGATTGTTCACCCTGTTCCTAGCTAGACACAACGAATATTCATCAGAAATATAATGCATAATGTTGTATTTCTAGAAAGTCTTCCTAACGAGTCACGAAACAGTAACGTTCTCTTATTTCAAACATCTGTGAAATATCCAAAACATGTATTTATCAAGTTTAGATACGAGACAAAACTTTACGCATGAGGTCTTCTAAGTCTCCTCAGACGCTTCAACGAGGACTGAACCAAGCCTACATACATAAAATACATACAGACATACATACTCAAAGCAGAATATACTTCGAAGCCATCAACCATACCTAAGAAATAATTAACATTCTTAGTATTACATTAAGTACAAATCAAGGATTATAACACTGGCAATTAATATATATATTTCTCTCTCTCTCTCTCTCTCTCTCTCTCTCTCTCTCTCTCTCTCTCTCTCTCTCTCTCTCTCTCTCTCTCTCTCTCTCTCTCTCTCTCTCTCAATCTATCCCTCTCTTTTCAAGTCTAAAAGAGCATGGAGGTAGGGAACGAGGAGCAAGAGAAGCAGGGATGGAAGAGAGAGGAACAGAAGGGAAAGGAAGGAAAGAGAGATAGTAAGTGAATAAAGGTGGTACAGGGGAACACAGATAGGGATGAAGGAGAATAATTGAAGAAGAGAACAGAAAACTTGAATGCGTGCTGGGAGATGAAAGTGTGTGTGTGTGTGGTGTGTGTGGTGTGTGTGTGTGTGTGTGTGTGTGTGTGTGTGTGTGTGTGTTTTGTGGGTGTGTGTGTGTGTGTGTGTGTGTGTGGTGTGTGTGGTGAAAGAGAGAGAGGAGGAGAGAGAGAGGAGAGAGAGATGAGAGAGAGAGAGAGAGAGGAGAGAGAGAGGAGAGAGAGAGAGAGAGGAGAGAGAGAGAGACGGAAGAGAGGGGGGAGAGAGAGGAGAGGGGAGAGAGAGGAGAGAGGAGAGAGGGGAGAGAGAGAGAGAGGGGGAGGAGAGAGAGGGAGGAGAGAGAGAGAGGAGAGAGAGAGGAGAGAGGGAGAGGGGGGGGGGCGAGAAGAGCGAGAGAGAGAGAGAGAGAGAGGGGGGGGAGAGGAGAGAAGAGAGAGAGGGAAAAAGAGGAGAGGGAGGAGAGAGAGAGAGAGAGGGAGAGAGAGAGAGAGAGGAGAGAGGAAGAGAGAGAGGGCGAGAAAAAATAATATAAAGAGATAGAGAGAGACAAAGAGACAGAGAGAGAGATAGAGAAAAGAGGGGAGAGAGATAGAGAGAGACAAAGAGAGAGAGAGAGAGAAAGGTGTTGGACTCACCCAAACACGTCGACTTCCCCACCCACATCTCAGGGGCTTCATTTTGCCCTGTAATCACCGATTGCCCTGCAGTATAGTGATTTGCCGCCCGCTAGAAAGTGGGTTCCCCGACCACCGGCTGTTTTCCAAGTCAAGCTGGCCATCCCCCCCGAGGAGGCAGGACTCGCACCAACTGGCTATGGGAAAAGGGGGGAGGGATGCAATGAAGGAAAACTTAAAAACATTGTTGGCTGATGCTTAAGGGGACGTGAACACAAGGAAGAACTTTACAGAAATCTGATTTTCCCCCCAAAGAGATTTGTGCCCTGCCAGACATACAAGTCAAAAACCGGGAGCCCAGCCCTGGGGGGGTTTTTAAATCAGGAAAGCAGCAGAAAATAAGAGCAAGGCCTGGCGCGATATAAGTCCCACCCACAAAAAGGGACATAAACACCAGCCCAAAAGGTCGGGAAAAAATATGAAAAGACCCCAGAAAGGGGCGATAAAACAACTGGAGGGATCACCTCAAGCGAAAGCTAACAGGCCGTCAGTGGGCACTAAGGATTGGGGGAAACAGCATAAAAAAAAGCAGGGTTTCCTCGTGACGACGGGGACCCACCTGACAGACCGAGGCTCTGTTGTCACAAGTCACCGGGGTAAAGTGGTTTGGTCCCCACTTCCCCCCAAGATGACAGTTCCTACCCAGAACGGAACCCCCACGTCCCGGTTCTCCCAAAGGCCGCCTAGGGAAATCCCCATTACCACGGAGGAGGGTTTGCAACAACTTAACAAGTGATCCCAAGAAAGCGCTGGGACCAGTAGATCACCCTCCCCTTTTTAAAAAGATGTGCCTACAATTTGGTGCCTTTGCACCTCTTCTGGGAGGCCTTTCACCCCAGCAGGGGCCCCTCTGAGGGAAAAATGGCGTGAGTCTGTGCTATCCACAAAAAGAAAGCAGAGGCGTTTCAAAACTACCGCCCCATTTTCCCCCTTTCCGTTGTTGGGAAAGTTTTGGTCCATCATTGCCCCCAAAATCACAATTTTTGACGCTCACCGCGCTAAATTTCACGGGCAATTTGGCTTCCCACAGGGGGGGACGCACAGACCTTTTTTCCCCGCACTCAGCAGCCTGGAACCACCCCGGGCGGAAGACACCCCGGGGGTTTGGCCTTGACATCGTTTTGGGCCTTTGATAGGGTTGGGCATCAGGGGATCATTTCCAAGCGAGAAAAATTTGGGGGGCGGGGACAGTTACACCTCCTGCAAAAATTACCTCCCCAAGAACTCTGCGGTGGGGGTGAAGGGAACCTCCTCGAAAAGCTATCAAAGCCAGTGTCCCCAAAAAGGTACTCGGGGCCATTATAGAACGTTACTTTAAAGACATCCCGAGCTGATTCCTGGGCAAGAGCGTACGCAGAGGGCGTACTCCCATTACCTTTTGGGGAGGAGTGACCGCACAACACAGTCATTGCATCAACCCGCCCCCGCAGAGCATTTTGCTTTTTTTTTGGGGAAAAGGGTGGGGAAGTCACCTTTGCACCAGACAAGACCCAAGCCCTCCCATCTCCCCCAGGGAAGATGCCCCCGCAACTGGATCAACACGTCATTCCCTGGAAGGAGAAAAAAACCTCCCCGGGGTCAGTCAACATTCTAGGGGTGGAGTTCGACTCTGGCCCACATACACCAGCCACGTCGAAAGGGCGCCCAAAGGGTGTTGCCTGGAAACTGGTGATCCCCACGCGTCGCGCACCCCTGGGCGCTAGGAAATCGACACCCCTCACAAGTACAAGTCCGCTCCCCGATAGAATACTTGCCCCTCGAGGGGCTTCCTGCCCCCCCTCATACCTCGGCCCCCTTGACCCGGGGTTAAGCCAGAGCCCCGCGGCTGGCCCCGGCTGGGAAAACCCCTGAGGGGTGCTGCACAGATATAAACCCCTCAGGCCCGGGGTGACGTGGAGGCAGTGGGCATGTACAAGGGTCACAGGATGCAACTCCTACAACTAGAGAGCTGCGCCTCAACCCCCGGGCCAGGCCCCCCCATTTACCCGTGCGGCCCCCAACATCGACCATGGTGATGTGCCCTTTTGCGAGGACGGAAATTACCCCCCCAACCTTCCACCCCCCTATGGTCGATATGGAAAAACCTTGGTGCGCCAAAACCGACCCGCACCTCACCCCTTCCCCGCCCCTTCAAATCGGGCGTAAAGCCTGGGTGCAAGGGAAAATAACGCAATAAAAAAGGGAATAAAAATAATGATAAAAATTTTTTATAATAAGATATGTTTATATTTGTATAATTTTTTATTTTATATTAATATATTTTTTTAAATTTTTATATATATTTTTATTAATTTAAAATTTTATTAGTTGTTATATGTATTGTATACTTTATATTATTTGTATAATATTTGTATATAATTCTTAATATCTGAAGTAAGGGGGGTTTGAAAATCTTTTTTTTCAATATTATTTAAATTTAAAGGGGAAAAAAAAAAACCAAAGTTTCCCCGGGGGTTTGGAAAAACTCCCCCTTTTTTTTCAAATTTTTAGTTTAAAAAAAAAAAAAAAAAAAAAAAAAAAAAAAAAAAAAAAAAGTGGTATAAATACAAAGGAATTGCGTAATATTTCATTTCCTTTATCATTACTATTATTAGTAGTATATTATTACCATTATTATTAGTAGTGCTATTATTGTGTTTTGTAGTCCTTTTATCTATCTATCTCTTTCTCTCTCCCTCTCTCTCTCTTTTTTTCTCTCTCTCACGGGGCGCGTGCGCGCCACTAAGCTTTGTTATCCAGTTCCTCCCATTATCTCAAGATCCTCCTTCTCCTCCTGCAAAGTTTATGGTCTTTATCTTCCTTCTACACACTCCTGATACACTTAACGTTCTCATTCCCTCCTCTGCCTCGCCCTTTAATAAGACACTCTCCTGCCTTCTCTGCATCACCTCCGCATCAAAATCGACTTGAATAACAATAAAAAAAATGCAAAGTTCACCTCCAATTCTGTTATTTATCCCATTATTTTATCACTATCAATCAGTTTGTGTGAATTTAATTGTAAATTTATATATTTCCGTCCGTCTACGTGGCTATCTAGAATATTTCTTTTCTCCTCTCTCTCTCTCTCTCTCTCTCTCTCCTCTCTCCTTCTCCCCTCTCGTCCCCTCTCTCTCTCTCTCTCTCCCCTCTTTTCTCTCTCTCTCCCCTCTCTCTCCCCTCTTTTCTCTCTCTCTCTCCCTCTCTCTCTCTCTCTCTCCCCCCCTCTCTCTCTCCTTCTCCTCTCTCTCTCCCCTCTCCCTCTTTTCAACGTACTCCCACAGTCGGAGTTGAAGGCGAGGGGCCGTTTTCTCGCTATTCCTGTACTGAATATATTGAAGCCTCGGTTGCTGGATATTCATGAAAATTATCGCACCGTGTTAACAGCCTTTGATGGGGGGAGAGACGCGTCCCCTGCGGCCCCTCACCCACGGCAGCGACAATTTACTGCCTCTGTCACGCAAATCCCGAGCTGGAAGGCGGAAACGAGGCGTGAAATGAGAGGTGGAAAAGGGTGGCCAGGGGTGGGATGGGAGGAAAGGAGGGATCTGGAAAGAATAGAAGGAATGAAGGAAAGGAGGTAAAAAAAGGAAAAAAAAGGGAGAAGGGGAAAAGAAAAGGGAAAAGGGTAGGAAGGGGGAAGGAAAGGAAAGAAAAGAAAGGGGGGGAGGGAAAAAAGGAAGGGGAGGATGAAGGGAAGGGGAAGGAAGGAAGGGTAGGGAGGGAGGATGGATGGAAAATAAGAATGAAGGAAGGAAGCAAGGATAGGGAGGGACTAGTAAGGGATGGCCAAATATATAAATAAAGGAAGAAAGAGAAGGAGGGATGAGAGGAGTGAATAAAGTAGAGACCTGCTGAGAAAAATATAAGAAAGAAAACACAGATAACTTTGTGTCGAAAGGAGAAAGAAGAATATAAAGAATCAATATATTAGAGGGAATGATGAGGAAATGGACGTGAATGAAATGAGATAATGAAGAAGAGAGAGAGGAATAGTGTGAAGGATAAAGTGAAGCAGGACTAAATGAATAATGCAGGGAAGAAACATTAAAAAATAGATCACACAAAAAATCGAATAAAATTAAATAGAAAATATGGAAGAGAAAGGGAAGAAAACTGATATGTGTGATAAGAAAACGAATGAAGGAGGGAAGAAAGAAAATATAAAAGCGTAAGGTAATTTAGGGGAGGCGGTGGCCGAGTGGTTAGCGTCTTGAGGGGGCTCAATGCCCCGGGTTTCGAATCCTGCGGGGGAATCCCCGATTTTCTGAATGCGGTCGACAAGAGCCGGGTGGGGGACGAAGGTCCCGAGTTCAAGTCCCCCCAAAGGAAACTGTCAAACCATCGGTGTGGGAATAAACCCCAATGCAACTATACCGTTTTCCACTGCGAGTGCGACGGAAGAAAATCAGGTGGGGAGATGAGCCCGACTTAAGATCCAACATCCCAAAAAAAAAAGGGGGTTTTTCACCTAAAACCACGGTGTCACTATAAAAAACCGCAGCGCCACTAAAGGGCGATACGACACAACGACTTTCCATAACCTACAGGCGTTTAAGGGTCCAAATAAAAAAAAAATATAAACAAAGTACAGAGAAAACGGTAGGATTAAAAAATAAAGAACAGATAAAAAAATAAAATTTTAAAAAGGGGGAAAAAATTAAATTAAAAAAGAAAAGAAAGGGGGAGGAGGGGGAGGAGAGGAGGGGGGGAAGGGAGGAAAAAAAATAAAAAATGAAAAGGGGAACCCAAAAAACAGGGGGGGCCCCGGGTGAAAATTTAGGGGGGCGTACTCCCTGAGGGGGGGGGCCCCGGGCCCACAAAAGGGTTGTGACACCCCCAGCGTCAATTGGGGGGGGGACGAGCCTGCGCAGTTCAACCTGCCCGCGGCCTTTTGGAGGCTTTTTTTCCTGACGTGGCTGGTGAAGGAGGGGGTGCTGTTCCCCTCAACGCCGAGAATGTTGACCGTCGGCTGCAAGGGCAACACCTTCCCGTCCAGAAGAATGGGTGGGATAGGGGTGGCTGGGGGGTGATGTCGCCGGGGAGATCAGCATGACCTGTGTTTTGTCCTGGGCGAGATCAACCTGCACCGTCGTCCCCATAAAGTTATGGTCCCCAAAACACTTGGTTGACGAGGGCGACAGCAGTGTGGTGGTCAGTACTGTCACAGGGG
>JACEEZ010015132.1:27500-45000 GCA_016584305.1 Chionoecetes opilio
TTGACGCTATTTGCTTTAATTACTATTTAAACTAGCGCCGTCAGGAGGTTAGGCTGTGTCGATTGGGCGAGCGTAGCCGTCATACCCTGCGACCATTTACTGCCACCCCGTGTACACCCACATCCCCTCATATACCCTCCAGCCTCCCTCCTTCTTCCTTCACCCACCCATCATCCCCACTCACCCTCTTCCTTCCCTTCACCTAACCCCACCATCCTCTCCTAGTTCTTTCCAACAATAACCAAACACCCTATTAACCTCATTGTCTTCTATTAGCCTTCTAGCAGCCTGATTAAGTCTCCCTACCATTACATAACTTCTATCCCTTCTTTCATCAACCCATTGCTCTTCCTTCTCCTTACTCACACAGTAAATGTCTCCATCTGTCTTATTGTGTTTCCGATCCACTGTCTTGTCATTTTAACACCACCTCAATGTTCTTCTAATGTCGTCTGTCCCGCCACACTTGTACCACCGATGTCACCCTAAAGCCGTTCTCCCCCGCACCTCAGGGACGCCTCCATCCTTAACTGTTGCCGCTACACTATACATTCCAAGAGTTTACCAGTTTGCATTTTTTTTTTTACATCGTGCCTATAGCCGCCTGTAGGAAGTGACTTCCAGGGCTTGGATGGTAGGCTCTGGAGGGTCACTTGAGAGTTGATGGTTGGCCCTCGCCCGTGGTGGGGCAGGCAGGATTTTATGTGACGCCTGTGATTAGAGGCTCATGCCGCCCCCCCTGTGTCCTCCGATGTATATTTGCAATCGAAGGTAGAGTTAATGGGTACCATGTGGGTGATTCGTAGGCTCACTCAAAAGTGCAGAAAATATTTTAAGTAGATTTTGGTTCTCATCAGGGATCGACCTCGGGGTCAACGAGAACGCAACTTGGAGAACGCCACATTGCTACCGCCTCCCCAAACCTGCAAACCAAACCCCAAGTTTACAAGTTGACCAGTTACCATTCTAAAGGATATAGTCACTGGATTGCTGCGCCACTATATTCTAAGAGTTTCACAGTTTTGGAGTTTATAAGATAACCAGTTACCATTCTAGGTTTTTTTTTTTTTTTTACATCTTGGCCTATAGCGCCTGTAGGCAGTGACAACCAGGGCTCGGATGGTAGGCCCTGGAGCTCATGATCCCTCGAGTGATACAGAAGATAAATCTAAAAATGTAGTCCGGCGCAAGATTTGATTATACATTTTCTTTTTTTCTTATATTCTAGTCAGTAACTTCCATCAGCCTTTTCAGCTTCCTTTCTCTACACTCACAAGTGAACCAATTACGTTTACACTGTAATTTCTGCAGCAGGGCTTTCATTTCCTCTTCCCCTCCTTCCTCTTCACCTGCGGAAATCAGCACTGCCCTGTAATCAGCACCCGGGCTGGCGCTTCGCTGCCCTGCTTTGTGGTGACCGCTGGATTGCCGCTTCGAAGGTCACTCAACCCGACACTGACGGAAATGTATTAGTATGAGAAGATTGTAAACTACGGCGAGTCTTTCATAAAGGTTGATTGTGATTTATTCAATTCATGTCATTTATTTATTTATTTATGGTTTTTTTATTTGTTCATTTGTTTATGTGTATATCATTCTATCATTGATGGCATCATGTTTTTAACCACTTGTTTTTTATTACCATTTCTTTTCATGTATTTGTACTTCAACTACTACTATTTTTATTAATTATACTACTACTACTACTACTACTTATACTATACTAACCCTTAAAATATTGTCTTCCCTACTACTTTAACGCTACTTCTACTACCACTACTACTACCACTACTATTACAACTACTACTACTAATCATTTGAACTATTGTTGTTCCTACAATGTACACTGCTACTACTACTACTACCATTCCCCCCATTACTACTACTACTACTAACCTCTTAAAATACTTCTGTTCCCTCTACATTAGCACACTACTTCTTCAACTACTACGACTATACTATTATTATTACTACTACTACATATATTACTACTACTACTACAACTACATATATTACTACTACTACTTCTAATACTAGAAACTACAGCTACTAACTACTACTACTTTATTATTAGAATTTAATTTTTTTTACATTTGTGCCTATGCGCCTGTACGCAATGCCCTTTCCAGGGTTCGGATGGTGGGCCCTGGAGGCTCACTTGAGGGCTGTGATGGTTGGCGCTCGCCCGTGGGGCGCAGGCAGGATTTTTATGGTAAACCCCTGTAATTTGAGGCTCATGCAGCCCCTGGGGCCTCCGATGCACTCGCAATCGAGAGGGGTTAATGGACAGGGCTTTGTGGGTATTCTTAGGCAACTCGACGGTGCATAAATATTTTAAGTGGATTTATGGGTCTCACTCGTCATCGAACTCGGGTCTTCGAGAACGCCCACACGGTGACGCTAATACCACTCTGCAACCGCCTCCCCCCCAATTTACTACTACTATACTACTACAAACTACTACTACTCTACTATTTAACTACAAACCCAACATTAGGAATGAAACTAATATTGGTGTTTCTGTTTCCCATGACCGTCTTAATATTTGTGTCTTGTAACTTGGAATTAAGCTAAGTTGGAGTTAAAATTGGCTAACTTGGGAACGTTTCGAGTCTTTTTCCCCAAACTTTATTTTTCTATCCCATTCCCATGCTTCTTTCTTTGCATTTCTACTTTCCCCAGCTTTCACATTGTTTTTTTTTGCTTTCGTTTTATTATTTCCAAGCCTTTTTTTCTTTGTTTTTTTCAATTTTTCTTACACCCTCATTTTCTTTTTTCCTTCCCTTTCCCTTTCCCTTTCCTTCTTCCTTCTTTTTTCTTCCTTCTTTTTCTTTCCCACGTTGTTCTCCTTACCAGCCCTTTTTTTTTTTATATAGTTTTTTTTTTCCCCTTTCTTTCTTTCTTTCTTTCTTTCTTTCTTTAATTAAGTCATGCATTCATCATGGTTTGGGGCAGTAATAATTGAGGCGGATGAGTTAGTCCCTATTTATTGAAATGAATATATACGAGAAACTTGAATTTGTAAAAAAATCCCTCTCTCTCTCCTCCTCCCTCCTCCCCCTCTCTCTCTCTCTCTCCTCTTTTCTCTCTCTCTCTCTCTTCTTTCCCCCCTCCCCCTCTTCTCTCCCCTCTCTCTCTCTCCTCTCTCTCTCTCTCTCTCTCCTCTCTCTCCTGCTCTCTCTCTCTCTCTCTCTCTCTCTCTCCCCTCTCTCTCTCTCTCTCTCTCTCTTTTGCCTCTTTTGTCTCCCTTTGATTTTCCCTTCTCCCATGAAAGTTATCTATTAAGTTAATTAAAGTTATCGATTAAGAAGTTTCTGGGTCCACTGAGAATTTTGAGGGGGAGTAATACATTGGAAGAGCAAATACCCGGAGACCTATTGGAAAATAACGAGGGTATCTGCTAAACTACATACTTTCTAACTATCTAACTACATGTATGAGAACAATTGGAAAATGATACCATGTCCATAAAGAAGATGGAACATGGAAGTTTCGTAGTGAAGAATGAGAGGATTTTGAAGTATGCTAACTGATGCTACCACTAACACTAATCAACCGGGGGACATAATAATATAACTCGCGGTGGAATATCAAAACCCATTTACATTACAGTTCGCGTCCCCGTCTGTTATTAAATGAAGTATTGTGCTGGGCCTCGATAACATTAGCTGGTAATTTGTTCCATCGATTAACAACTCTACCATTGAAATAATGTGTACGGGAAAATCTGTGATGAAAACACTGACCATACATTTCAAAAACCCCCTGTTTCTTGTTGTCACTTGAGGACAGAACTCGAATAGGGTTTACTTAATTAATGATTTTAAATCCTTTAAGGATCTTAATCCCTTCACGCCCAGATCTTTCCTTGTATATATAATTGTACGCTGTAAGCCATAGAATTACGAAACTAACTGAATATTTCCAAATAGCTAGTGGACAAGGATACTAAACAGGGCATATCTATAAAATATTGCTTTAATTCATCAAAATTGTCTAATGGTACCCAAATTTCTATGAAAAATACGGTCTGGGTCTCAAAGGGGTTAATAGTTTTTATATAGTACCCGGGATTTTACGATCCTTTTGCACCTTGGTTCACAACCGGGAAATCCTGGGTTCGATCCGGGGGGACCAGACAAAAAAATCGGTCTCCTTAAAAACCCAGCCATGTCCACTAGCAATAATGGTGCCGGGGGTAGCGGGGCCTCCAAAAAATCGGGGGTTTTTTTTAAAGGAAGATTAATTATTATATCCTTGTCCACTAGCTAGATTTGGTATATTAAGTTAACTTCTCGCAATTTTATGGCTAAACAAACAGACGAATTTATTTGGAAAAGGTAAGATTATGGGCGTGAAGGGTTTAAAAAAGGGTAAGGGGTGAAGTGTGCAGGTAAACCAACTATCAATCGTCGAAAGCAAAGGATTTCAGTTGACGCATTGCTTTAATTACTATTTAAACTAGCGCCGTCAGGAAAGTTGGCTGGGTCGATATGGGCCCGAGCGTAGGCCGTCATACCGTCGACCATTTATGCCACCCCGTACACCCCATCAGTCCCCTCATCACCCTCTTCCCTTCCCTAAACCTAACCCCACAATCCCTCATAGTTTCTTTCCACCACTAAACCAAACACCCTATTAACCTCAATGTCTTCTATAGCCTTCTAGCAGGCCTGAATTAAGTCTCCTACCATTACATAACCTTCTATCCCTTCTTCATCAACCCATTGCCTTTCCTTCTCCTTTTACTCACACAGTAAATGTCCCATCTGTTTATTGTGTTTCCGATCACTGTCTTGTCATTTTAAACACCACCTCAATGTTCTTTAATGTCGTCTGTTCCCGCCACACTGTACCACCGATGTCACCCTAAAGCCTTTCTCCCCCGCACCTCAGGGGAGCCTCCATCCTTAACTGTGCCGCTACACTATACATCCAAGATGTACCCCGTGTGCATTTTTTTTTACATCTGTGCCTATAGCGCCTGTAGGAAGTGACTTCCAGGGCTCGGATGGTAGGCTATGAGGGTCACCTTGAGAGCTGTGATGGTTGGCCCTCGCCCGATGGTGGGGCAGGGAGGATTTTTAGAGAGTGACGCCTGTGATGTAGAGGCTCATGCAGCCCCCCTGTGTCTCGATCTATTTGCAACGAAGGTAGAGTTAATGGGTACCATGTGGGGTTCTAGGCCACTCAAAAAGTTGCCGAAATATTTTATGTAGATTTTGGTTCTCATCAGGGATCGACCTCGGGTCCACCGAGAAACGCAACTTGGAGACGCCACATGCTACCGTTCTCCCCAAACCTGAGCAAACCAAAACCCCAAGTTACAAGTTGACCAGTTACCATTCTAAGGATATAGTCACTGGATTGCTGCGCCCACTATATTCTAAGAGTTGCACAGTTTTGGAGTTTATAAGATAAACCAGTTACCATTTCTAGTTTTTTTTTTTTTTTTTTTTTTTTTTTTTTTTTTTTTTACCTCTTGGCCTATAGCGCCTGTAGGCAGTGACAACCAGGCTCGGAAGGTAGGCCCTGGAGGTCAGATCCCTCGATGATAAGAGATAAATCTTAAAACTGTAGCCGGCGCCAGATGTGATTATACATTTTCTTTTTTTCTTTATATCTAGTCAGTAACTTCCATCAGCCTTTTCAGCTTCCTTTATCTTAACACTCACAAGGAACCAATTACGGTTTACACTGCTAATTTCTGCAGCAGGGCTGTCATTTTCCTATTCCCCCTCCTTCCTTTCACCTGCGGAACTCAGCAATGCCCTGTAATAAGCACCGGGCTGGCGCTTCGCGCCCCTTTGTGGTGACCGCTGGATTGCCGCTTCGAAGGTCACTAAACCCGACACTGACGGAAATGTATTAGTATGAGAAGATTGTAACTACGGCGAGTCTTCCATAAAGGTTGATTGTGATTTATTCATTCATGTCATTTATTTATTTATTATGGGGGGGGGCTTTTTTTTATTTGTCATTGTTTTATGTGTATATTCAATCTTATCATGATGGCATCAATGTGTTTAACCACTTGTTTGTATTACCATTCTTTTCATGTATGGTGTACTTCAACTACTACTATTTTATTAATTATACTACTACTTATATACTACTCTTACTACTACTAACCCCTTAAAATATTGTCTTACCTTACTACACTTAACGCTACTTCTACTACCACTATACTGCGGAATTACCACTACATTACAACTACTATACTAATCATTTGAACTATGTTGTTCCTATAACTGTTACACTGCTGACGACTAATACTACCTGACCCCCCCCCCCACCCATTACTACTACTACTATAACCTCTTAAAATAACTTCTGTTCCCCTCTACATTAGACACTACTTCTTCAACTACTCCGGACACTACTATTATTATTACTACTACTAATATATACACTACTACTACAACTACATATATTACTACTAATACTTCTAATTACTATTACTACAGCTACTACTACTGAATACTTTATATTAGAAATTATTTTTTTACTGTGCCTATAGCGCCTGTACGCAATGTACCTCCAGGTTCGGATGGTAGGACCCTTGGAGGCTCATGAGGGCCTGTGATTGGTTGGCGCTCGGCCCGTGGGGCGCAGGCAGGCTTTTTATGGTGACGCCTGTAATTTGAGGTTCATGCAGCCCCTTGTCCTCCGATGCACTCGCAATCCGAAGGTAGAGTTAATGGACAGGGCATGTGGGTATTCTTAGGCAACTCGACGGTGCATAAATATTTTAAGGGGATTTATGGGTCTCACTCGTCATCGAACTCGAGGTCTTCGAGAACGCCACACGGTGGACGCTAATACCACTCTGCTACCGCTCCCAACTAATACTACTACTACTACTACTACTAAGTACTACTACTACTAATACTACTAAACAACATTACAGAATGCATTAATATGGGTTTCTGTTCCCATGACCGTCTTAACACTATTTGTGTCTTGTTAATTGGAATTAAGCTAAGTTGGAGGGAACTTGGCTAACTTGGGAACGTTTCGAGTCTTGCCCGAAACTTTATTTTTCTATCCCATTCCCATGCTTCTTTCTTTGCATTTCTTACTTTCCACAGGCTTTCACATTTGTTTTTTTTGCTTCGTTTTATTTATTTCCAAAGCCTTTTTTCTTTGTTTTTTTCAAATTTTTCTACCCCTTGCACACCTCATTTCTTCTTCCTTCCGTCTCTTCTCCTATCTTCCGTCTCTTCCTTCCTTCTTTCTTTTCCCAACGTGTTCCTCCGTACCCAGTTTCTTTTTTTTATATAGTTCTTCTCCCTTTCTCTTTCTTCTTTCTTCTTGCTTTTAATTAAGTCATGCATTCATTCTGTTGGGTCAGTAATAAATGAGGCTGGATCGAGTTAGTCTACTCATTTCTATTGAAATGAACTATATACGAGAAACTTGAATTTGTAAAAAAAATTCTCTCTCTCTCTCTCTCCTCTCTCTTCTCTCTCTCTCTCTGTATCTCTCTCTCTCTCTCTCTCTCTCTCTCTCTCTCTCTCTCTCTCTACTCTTCTCTCTCTTCTCTCTCTCTCTCCTCTCTCTCTCTCTCTCTCTCTCTCTCTCTAGGCCTCTTTGTCTCCCCTTGATTTCCATTCTCGATGAAGTATCTATTAAGTTAATTAAAGTTATCGTTAAGAAGTATCTGGTCCTGCATGAGAGGTTAGAAGGGGGAGTAAATACATTGGAGAGCAAAACCAGTGAGACCTATTGGATATAACGAGGGTCTCTGCTAAACTACCTACTACTAATATTAACTACATGTATGAGAACAATTGGGAAAATAGATACCATGTCCATAAAGAAGATAGGAACATGGAAGTTCGTAGGTGAAGAATGAGTCAAGGATATGAAGTATGCTAACTGATGCTACCACTAACACTATCAAACCGGGGTGGACATAATAATATAAACTCGCGGTGCATATCAAACCCATTTTTACATTACAGTTCGCGGTCCCAGTCTGTTTATTAAATGAATTATTGTGCTGGCCTCCCGATAAACATTAGCTGGTAATGTGTTCCTCGATTAACAACTCTACCATTGAAATAATGTTTACGAAGATCTGTGATGAAAAACTCGACCAACATTTCTAAAAACCTATGTTTCTTGTTGTCACGTGAGGACAGAACTCGAATAGGTTCACTTGATTTAATGATTTTAAATCCTTTATAGGGATCTTAAGCCCTTCACGCCCAAGATCTTTCTGTTGGCTATATTATAATTGTTAGCTTGTAAGCCATAGATACGAAAAACTAACTGAAATATACCAAATTAGCTAGTGGACAAGGTACTAACAGGTCATATCTAAAAATATTGATTATAATTCATCCAAATTGTCTAATGGTACCCAAAATTACTATGAAAAATAGCGGTCTGGGTCTCAAGGGGTTAAACTCAAGTTTTTTATATAGTACCAGGGATTCTACGATCCTTTTGCACGCTTGGTTCACAACCGGAAATCATGGGTTCGTATCCCGGGGCGGACCAGACAAAAAATAGTCGAGTCTCCTTAAACCCGAGCCTATGTCCATAGCAATGAAATAGGTCCCCGGGTGTTAGCGTGGCCTCCAAAATATCGGTATACAGAAGATTCGTAGTAGTAGTAGTAGTAGTAGTAGTAGTAGTAGTAGTAGTAGTAGTAGTATAGTAAATGGTAGTAGTTAGTGGTAGTAGTAGCGTACCCTACGTCATAACATTGAGTTCGTTTGGCTAAAGTAGAAAATAATAAAGTAAAAAAGAAAAAAGCTGAACAAATCGAGTCGAAAAAAAGTAGGAAAATAACGAGATACAATTACCGTGAGGCGGTAATTTTAGGAGGAGGAGGAGGAGGAGGAGGAGGAGGATGAGGAGGATTGACGCTCCATAATTTATATCGCACAACTTGAACTGGCAACCTTTATTTATAACTCCCATTTCTCTCGCCCGGTGGGCCTCTACATACAAGGAGGTCAGTTTATAGAGATGAAAAGCCTTACCCACTTACACACTTTGTACACACCTTGTTACACACTGATGTTACACTACACATTTTGTTACACCAACATTTTATCGTTACACACTTACACATTTTGTTTACACCTACACATATTGTTACACCTTACACATATTGTTACAACCTACACATATTGTTACAATTACACATTTTTTTTTACATACTACATATTTGTTACGCACTTCTTTTTATAGATTTTTACCTTTGTTTCGACTCTAGCGCCATGAGCTAAAGCATAAGCTTACCTTAAGACGCATAATAAACAAAATTAAGCTACTAAATCGCCAAAATATACAACAAAATGATAAAAAGAAGCTAAAGTCGTAAACAATTTTAAAACTAACCCTCTACAAACCCATAACTAATACACCGTACCTAATCCTACAGTTTACGAAAAATTGCTTAAATTCATAACTCTTCCGGAAAAACAAAAAATGAAAATAACATTATCAATTATTCTTTTTTTTGTTTTACAGCCTCCACGAACGATAAGAAATAAGGAATAATGAAAAAATGCGGAGTATGACAGAGGTAACGACGTACTTGATCCCCTCTCCACGGGCTTGACACGCCTGAGGGAGAGATGGAAGCGAGAAGAGGAAAGCGAGACGCGAGGGGAGAGCACGAGAGGAACTATTATCTACATGTCTGTGAGCTGTAGAGATGGGGTGAACAACCTCATCCAGCGACGAGAAGGAAGGAAGGGACAGAAGGAAGGGGAGGGAAGGAAGAAAGGGAGGGAGAGAAGGGATAGAGATAGAGATAAATGGCAATCACAACAACCACCCCCACTTTCCTTTTTCCTCCTTCCCCTTGTCAGGATTCGACAATCTTCATCCTTCTCCCCTCCGTTCTTTCTCTCTCTCTGTCATATCAAAAGCTTATATTATATGTTTTAAGATGTTTTACTGCATTTTTTGTAAATTTTAAAATCCACTGATGGCTTGCTTCTTCATCTTATTTTTTATCCTCCTCCTCCTCCTTCGTTGCTTTTCCTCCTCTATCGAACAAACCTGATTCCCTGATCTCACATATCCCATTGTCCATCAATACTTCTTCATTTCACTCATCCTCCTCCTAAGCTGTTGACTCTAGGGATGTGTTTGGACTGTGTGGTGTGTGTGTGTGTGATGTGTGGTGTGTGTGTGTGTGTGTGTGTGTGTGTGTGTGTGTGTGTGTGTGTGTGTGTGTGTGTGTGTGTGCGTGTTGTGTGTGTGTGATAGTGTGTGGTGTGATAGTGTGTGTGTGTGTGTGCGTGTGTGTGGTGTGTGTGTGTGTGTGTGTGTGTGTGTGTGGTGTGTGTGTGTGGTGTGTGGTTGTGTGGGTGTGTGTGTGTGTGGTGTGTGTGTGTGTGTTGTGTCTGTGTGTGTGTGTCTGTGTGTGTGTCTGTGTGTTGTGTAGGTGTGTGTTGTATTCACCCATGGTCTTGTCCACGCGAGTCGGAATCGCGAATCACTAGTTTAACCACCGGTGCGAGCTTGGAGCCTATTATTACGATCTTTGGGTATACTATGACCTCAAACTCCACCACCCCCCATCTTCTTGCTTAAGGGGAACAGTACGCCCAAAATTTGTCAGTAAAAAATACCTGGGACGTGAGGATTCGAACGGCTACCACATAATGGCTACCAGCGTGCTATCCACTTGACCCATCGTGGTGTGGGTGTAATCATCTTGTTGTATTTTACAGGGTCCCGAGCGCACTCGCATGGGCCCCGTTCCATACCAAAATTCTTATCATTCATCCTTAGTGTTGGCCGAAGCATCACCCGGGAGGCGGGCACAAACCCCAGCTAACAGCCGGTAACCCATTAACTGATGGGTGGACAGGGGCTCGGGTTTTAAGGAAAACAGCCCATCTGTTTCTCCGCTCTTCCCAGGATCGAACCCGGGACTTCTCGGTGTTAAGCCGAGCGTTGCTACCTCTACACTACGGATACCCTAAAAAATGAAGTGTGTGTGCGTGTGTGTGTGTGTTGTGTGTGTGTGTTGGTTGTGTGTGTGTGTGTGTGTGTGTGTGCTGTGTGCTGTGTGTGGTGTGTGTGTGTGTGTGTGTGTGTGGTGGTGTGGTGTGTGTGCGTGTGTGTGTGTGTGCGTGTGTGTGTGGTGTGTGTTTTTGTTGTGTGTGTGTGTGTACAAGTGTGTGTGTGTGTGTGGTGTGTGTGTGTGTGTGGGGTGTGTGTGTGTGTGTGTGTGGTGTGGTGTGTGTGTGTGTGTGTGTGTGTGGTGTGTACACGGTACTGTGTGTGTGTGGGAGTGTGTGTGTGTGTGTGTCTGTGTATTACTGGTAAGAAGTAAAGGGCAAGGACGAGTGATGAGAGACGGAGAGGGAAGTAGGAAAGAGGCGAAGGAAGAGAAGGAAGAGAACAAAATGTTACTGATTTGTAAAGTAATATTGGAATATGATGATGATGATAACGAATGATAAAAAGACGTGCGAAAAATAGGAGAGGTAGGAGAAAGGGGAGAGGAGGACGAAGGAGGGAGTAAAGAAAAATATACAAAGGATACATCAATCAAAAAGAACTATAAAACTTAATTTACAAGCGAAGAAGCGAGGACGAAGTTACGCGTTGTCAATGAAATCAAATAAAACAATTCCCGTAAGTTAGGATAGTATTCCCCGATCCTAAAGTTACGAGAGCCCACGCGCTGTTACTGCACCATCGAGAGGAACACAGAGGAGGCACAAACAACAGACCTCCTGGCATCAAACGAGGCTGTTTTGTGATATGCTACACTTATTTCAACTAAAGTGAGAGATAAAGGACAGTAAAGATGAAAGTTTCCCTCCACCTTTAAACCCTAGCAGCAAATTTAATATAGATATCCGTGGGTGACACAGGACATCTTAACGTTCATGAAACATGTTGCTGCCCTAAAAAAACTACTGTTTAACCATCTGTATTAATTTATATTAATTAATAATAACTGTTAAAAAAATAGCACTAAGCGGGCCATGAACAGAAAAAAACACCTTCAATATGGAAAATATGTACGGAAATTCTACACGAAGGGATAAAAATATATGGATATAATAATTTAAATAGTAAATATAAAGCATTAAAAAAACTAGACAACCGCAACCACCTCAAAAGAGGGAAATTTCATTGATAATACGGATAAGTATTTGGAAGCCTGAGAGTACTTATGTCAGTTCCGGATTAGAGCCAAAAACTGATTTTACTCGTGTTCTTCTACACTTGTACATTGTCACACTGGCTACAATACTGGCGGGCAGTGCAGTGCAATGCTTACCACCCACATGACAGAAGTGTTGGGCTTTGCTGAGGGAAGTTATTTTCCAACCAATCTTAAATCTGTTTAGTCGTTCCTGTTGTTATACGGGACCCGTTCTTAAATGCTTCAATAATATGAAATGATTTGCATGCTGTAGTGGTAGGGATAACTATTCCCGCCTAGGCAGCTCGAGACGATCGGTAACGGTGAGGCATGCCTGTTTAGTCCAGCTTTGAGCCAGGGGGGGGAACCTTGGAATGTGTGGGGCATAAGTGTTCTCTGCGGATTTTGATCCCTAAGTGTGCCATTAATACAGAACCAGCGTGTGCAATTTATCGCACCTTGAGCATTTTGAGAAAATTGAAGATGGCGAATATACATAAACCCAACGTAGTAATTGTTTTATATTGCTAACTTTGAAACAGTCCTTTGTGTCTAACCATAGTTTCTGTCAAGGAATCCAATAACACAAATTAAAATTACAATAGAAAACTTTTAATTCTGCGGGTCTGAAAAAATAGACTAATAATACATAACAAAAAAATTTGATTAAACCATCCAAATTAGACGGGAAAGTAAAAATAACAAATTTCTGAATACCAATCTAAAGATGGCCGCAAAAATGGGTAGAGTATACATTTAACATATTTACAGAGAATAATCAGCTTTATAATCCACAGAATTTCATAATCCAAGGGATTAAGCTAATCTATTCCCACTGAACATAACAAAATACACAAGGTATTAGAGGAACGAGATCTATTTGCAGTAGCGGTCCAATGAGGAAAACCTCATATAATCAAACACATCAGTCATCACTATGTCATCCTCACATTACTTCCATCTTCATCGAGTCATTGGCATCCTCTATCCGTTGTCTTCAGCAATGTCCAGCAATTCCGACATGTCTTATTCTGTCGACAGCGACAAAAAGCAGGACAGGACATTTGACCAGCCACCACATCCACACCACTCAGTTGAGCATGGTGTTTCGCTTGAGCAGCCACATTGGATCAGCTTCACATAAAACAGCTGCTGGAGCCAATTCCGTTTGTGGTGTGGAGGGTCACTGGCCTTAATACACCGAAATCGTCATCAGATTTACCCAGCCGTTCCAGAGGGTCTATATCTGGTGCCTCGCCAGTCAGGTGACCCCCAAATGCATGCTTGAAAAGTGCCCTTTCACGTTCTCAAAAAAACACTTCACTTGTAGGAGGAAGAGTCTTCGTGGTTGAACGACGCAGCACGTTTTTTCGCCTATGCTGGAGATCCAATGTCTGTACGGATATCTGACATGCTGTCGTTTGGTCCAACTTTCTCTCCAGAGCATTGCTGCAGATATTGGGTTGCTTCTCGAATTATTGTATCGTGTTGGGCTTCAGGTTCCTATGACGTCCAGTTTATATCCTGCACTTAGACTTTACTGCTTTGATTTTCCAATTCCAAAAAAGCAACCCAATGTGTCGCATCCTGTCAACGCATGTGATGCCAGCAAGCTGTGGACAATAGCCTGGTGTTTTTATACGGTGGTCTCCAATTTTCACTGAAGTCTTTTCAGAGAAGTCGGTTCCATGAAAAGGCATGCAGAGATTGACAGTAGTGGTAGTAAGTACAGCAATACAAACACGTTCGTGTCATCTGAGATTACTTTAATAGTCTTTCTGGTGTTAGAAACAAACTGGACAAACTGGTGTGGAATTGATGACGTCTGCTTCCTCAAGATTAGGTTGCAAATCTGATCTCTACACTCGTACACCTTGCCAGACCTCAACAGGAAGTATCAGCTTTCCCTGTTGACAACAAGTCTGTTTGGAACCGGCAGTCCTTTTGTCCTATCTAGAAGTTCCTCAGTGATCATCTCAATGAAACTGCTCCCTGTGTTGTGCCACATTGAGAACAACGTATCGGGAGGGAATGGCGTTGTCAGCGTAATGACATGTTCCTTGCAATGCTGCACTCCAGCGACGTGCAGCCCTTGTGCGCTCTTGATGCTTTCTGTGATATTTGTCAAACACTACAAATACGTTGCTCGAAACCGGTCATCTTGTGAAAGCACATCCTCTTTTCCCCATAATCTACAAAGGCATTCATATAATCATTGGACGACTCCCTTCGTTGGCCAGTGAACTATCCACATTGCTGCACATCCATCATATATATTTCATCTGTGTGGCTTGTGAATGTCCTGGAGGAATGTTCCACTTGGAGTGTCTTCTTGAGGCGTAGCCCTTGGCTTTAGCTATTCTCAGTCAGGTGGTCCTTTTTGCCATCAAAGAGCAACGTTGGAACAGGTGCCAGCTCATTATCCATGACTGAATTGCATCAATGTATCGATACTGTATAATTAAAAGTTGACTACTATATAGAGTAAGTAGACTAAAAATAAAAGATGCCAAAGTTTATAATTCTCATTTCATAAAAAAGAGCCGCCCTAAATAGAAAAACTACATAAGATAACAAAAGACAAAAAACACCCAGTGTTAAGCCTTAAAAAATGACGTGGCCTGCACAGTATATCACTAAATATCAACACTAATGATGAAACAACAGACGAAACAAAACCAATTTCAATGCTAAAACAAAATTGCCACTGTGTTTATTTGGCTTACATGTCAAACATTTATGACGCGGCAGCATGAAATATGTATCAGTAAACGGAAAAGGCCAAAGTCAGATCGTCCCATTAATTTCACGCCAAAAAATTGTGATCTTTTGACCTCCTTGACCTTATGTGACGAAATAATGTAATAATAGTTTGAAGTGATAAAAACTAACAATACGGAACATTTTGTCGTAAAAAATTGTCCAAAGTCTGTAAATGTGTGATCTATGCCCGTTTATGATTACCTACCTCCAATTTTCAGTCCCAAACAGTGATTCCCATTCCTATCTTCAGTCATCATTTTTGGCAAATTGATCAAGGAGGCAAAAGCTGCCACTCGGACAGAATTCCAAAACTAGATGTTTTAGGCTATCAAAATCCGCAAAGAACAATACCGCACCTCAAATTCAAAGGTCGGCCTAAAATGGGGTTTGGCAACCGGACTATGTTCAAACCGCTACTGTGGTCAGGTCCGTACCCAAGCACTCTAAGAGTGCTACGTGTGTAACCGACTGAGTAAAGTCCACCTGCCTCTAGTAAACACTTAAATCGTACCAGTATGTATTATCTAAACCTGCAAGGAACAAAGAGGCACACCACAGACCCAACATTACATTTGATCTACAGACTGAAAAGTAGTATTCTGCGCTACATTATCAGAAAATTTGAATATTAAGAACACGATCACCTCGCATCCTCGTTAGATAAGCAGAATACATTAATATTGCGAGTCTTTTATGTGATGCATGTATCTTAAATTTTAAAACAATATTAGTATTTCTTATCAAGGAGAAGGAATCGAGGTGGCTGTGGTGTTGTGCCTACATGCGTTCTGTCTCATTTCTACGGATGAGGTAAGGAAGATAATTCTCTCTCTCTCTCTCTCTCTCTCTCTCTCTCTCTCTCATCTCTCTCCTCTCTCTCTCTCTACTCTCTCTCTCTCTCTCCTCTCTCTACTCTCTTCTCTCTCTCTCTCTCTCTCTTCTCTCTCTGAATATATATTGGAGCTCAAACAAAGTACCCGGGATGGTGCTTGAAAGAGAGAAAGAGAGAGAGAGAGAGAGAGAGAGAGAGAGAGAAGGGAGAGGGACGAGAGATGAGAGAGCAGATGACGAGAGAGAGAGGAGGAGAGAGAGAGAGAGAGAGAGAGAGAGAGAGAGAGAAGAGAGATTGAGAAGCAGAGAGAGAGAGAGAGAGAGGCGATGAAGAGAGAGGAGCAGAGAGAGAGAGAGAGAGAGAGAGAGAGAGAGAGAGGAGATGAGAGAAAAAAAAAAAAAGCCGCACCCTATAATAATAATCCCATCTAATCCTATATTGCTTTGTAATTACACCCTCTGCGCTGACAAACGATTGACACACACACACGCACACACACGCACACGCACACGCACCCACGCACACACACCAGTTCAAGTACGCGTTCAATCTAGTAGCCGGTTCGAATCCTCGCAGCTCCCAGGATTTTTCACTGACAAATTCGCGGCGGTCACTCTTTCCCGTGAGTAAGGGGATGGAGGTGTGGGTGTGTGAGGACCCAGCACTACCCTAATTTTGGTAATAATGAGCTCTAAGCTCGCACAGGACGGTGAAACTGGTGATCGGGAGTTCGACTCGTGTGGACAGACCATGGTTGACTACACACACACACACACGTGGGATCAAAAAAGAAAAATCAACATCGTATTAAGTCAAGTCCCAACATCATGACATAATTATAGCGAGTAGAAGAGGCATCGGCTCATTAGTTATACTGAAGAAAACTTGTCGCCGTTTTTGTCTCTATCTTGGGCGAAGCAACGAAAAAAAACCTTCCTGTCACTCATATTAAACTTTATGATTTCACAGACGAGTTTTATTGAATTCTTTTTTTAGGGAAGAAAACTCAAACCATTGAGCGTAAGGTAAAGACGAGGAAATGACCTCTCTCGCACTCACCCCTATCTTCTCTCTTTCTATCTCTCTCTTCTCTTTCTTCTTCTCACAATTATTTTCTGAGAGAGAGAGTATTTGCCGTTAATAGGTGACCCACGCACGCCGCACGCACGCAATCGCACGCCAGCACGCACGCACGCACGCAAGCACACACAAAAAGCACACACACACAAACTCTCTCTCTTCTCTCTCTCTCTCTCTCTCTCTCTTCTCTCTCTCTCTCTCTCTTCTCTCTTCAAAGCACCAATCCACCGGTACTCTCAGCCACAATACTCAATACGAATCGCCAACAGCAATCCTTACATGCCTTTTTTTTCTGTTCTTCTCTCGGCGCGGAGAGGAGATCAGGAATGAAGGAGGGATGGGGATGCGAGGGGGGGGGGGGGGGGGTGATCCTGTGGATAGGAATTATTGGCCGAACAAAGATCGTCTTGATACTCACTGATTCAATTTTAAAAAACTCCACGCTTGCCGGGCCGACCACATCCACTCTCACACACGCAAACGACTGTCAAAGGGCTACACTGCTACTACAATTTTTCCTACTCCCCCTCTCTCCCTTTTGTCAATGGAAACGAAACATAGGTTAGGCAGGTGTGCCTTTTTAACAACCTGTGCTGTCACATGTAATACTAAGGCACACAGTCGCTGTCCTGCCGGGGCAAATAGTGGTCTGGACATTGTAAAATACAAGTGTGTTGTGGGAAGGGGAT
>JACEEZ010015132.1:50000-62147 GCA_016584305.1 Chionoecetes opilio
TAGTTTTAATTTTTTACATCCCTTCGTTTTGTGTTATAATGTGAGTACGTGCTGGTAATGTGGGTGGGTCTCATTCTCTACTCTCTTCTCTCTCTCTCCTCTATACTCTCTCTCTCTCTCTCTCTCTCTCTCTCTCTCTCTCTCTCTACTCTCTCTCTACTCCTCGCTCTCCTCTCTCCTGGTACATTACCCAATAAAGGATTTTAATTGATTAATGAACCATATTATTATGCCCACTTACGAGAGAGAGAGAGAGAGAGAGAAGAGAGATGGAGGAGAGAGAGAGAGAGAGAGAGGAGAGAGAGATGTGAAGAGAGAGAGAGAGAGTGAGAGAGAGGATTGACGAGAGAGGACGATGAAGGAGAGAGAGAGAGAGAGAGAGAGAGACTGAAGCGACGAGAGTACGAGAGAGGAGAGCGCACTCGTTGTGATCAATAAGTGTGGGTCTGCAGATGAAGTGAGGTTTAAGAGAACAAGTATAAAAGAGGATATGTGGATGCAGGAGTAAGGTATCTTTTGAAGTAGAAGTGATGTGTGTGAGTGGATGCTGATGTTATGGGGATAATGTGTGAAAGTGGAGTTCGGAGATTATGTTGATGTAGGTGCCAGTTTGGTATGAATGTGGATGTAGTAGGGCTTTTGACGGCTTACCTCATATTTTCTAGATCTCTTTTTTTACCGCTTCCTCCTATCCTTTTGTTCATATCTCTTCACCTTTCATCCTTTCGTCTCCCTTACTATTTGCTCTGTCCTATCTCTTTATTATATGTCCCCTTCCAATTAATTCAATCTTACCTGCTGTTTCCATCCCACCTATTCCATCCCATCCCCGTCCTTCCTCTCACCATCCCTTCATCCCCTCCCACAACACTTGATTTACAATGTCCAGACAACTATTGCTCCGGCAGCGACAGCGACTGTGCCTTAGTATTACATTGTGACAGGCCACAGGTTGTTTTAAAAAGGCACCACTGTCCTAAACCTATGTCGTTTCCATTGACAAAAGGAGAGAGGGGGAGTAGGAGTAGGAAAAAATTGTAGTAGCAGTGTAGCCCTTGACCAGTCGTGCGTGTTGTGAGAGTGTTGGTCGGCCCGGCAGCGTGGGAGTATTGAATCATTGGAGTATCAAGACGATCTTGTTATCGGCCAATAATTACCTATCCCCGGATCACCCCCCCCCCCCCCCCCTCGCCATACCCATCCCTCCTTATTCTGCATCTCCTCCGCGCCGGAGAGAAGAACAGAAAAAAAAAAGGGATGTAAGGATTTGCGTTTTGTTGGCGATTTCGTTATTGAGTATTGTGGCAGAGAGTACCGGTGATTGGATGCTTTTGAAAGAGAGAAAGACGAAGAGAGACGAGAGGAGATAGAGATGAGAGGGAGAGAGAGAGAGAGAGAGAGAGAGTTTGGTGTGTCAGAGCTTTTGTAGTGTGCGTGCGTGCGACGCGTGCGTGAGTGCGTGTGCGTGGCGTGCGGCTGTGGTGCGTGTCACATATTAACATGCAAATACTCTCTCTCTCAAGGAAAATAATGTGAGAGAAAGAAAGAGGAGAGAGAGATTAGGGAAAGAGAGGTAAAGAGAGGGGGTGAAGTTGCAGAGAGAGTCATTCCTCGTCTTTACCTTACGCTCAATGGTTGAGTTTTCCTTCCCTTAAAAAAAGAATTCCATAAAAACTCCGTTGTGAAATCATCAAAGTTTTTTTAAATATGAGTGACAGGAAGGTTTTTTTTTTCGTTTGATCGCCCAAGATAGATACAAAAACGGCGACAAGGTTTCTTCAGATAACAATGAGCCGATGAATCTTCTACTCGCTATACTTATGTCAGGATGTTTGTACCTGATTACATACATGTTGATTTCTTTTTTGATCCACGGTGTTGTCGTGTGTTATCAACCATGGTCTTGTTCCACACGAAGTCGAACTCCGATCACCAGTTTCACCGTCCTGGTGCAAGCTTAGAGCTCATTATTACCAAAATTAGGTATGCTGGGTCATCACCACCACACACCTCATCCCCTTACTCAATGGGGGAAAGAGAACGCCGAAATGTGCAGTGAAAAATCCCTGGGAGCTGCGAGGATGGATTCGAACGGCTACTAGATGACCGGTAATGAAATGGTGTGTGTGCAGTAATGTGAGTGTGCTGTGTGCGCCTGTTTGCGTAAGTGTGTTGTGTCAATCCGCTTGTTCAGCGCAGGAGGGTGTAATACAAGCAATAAAGGGGAATTAGCTGGAGTAAATATAGGTGTGCGGCTTTTTTTTTTTTTCTCCTCTCTCTTCTCTCTCTCTCTCTCTCTCTCTCTCCTCTCTACCTCCTCTCTCTCTCCTCTCTCTCCTCTCTCCCTCTCTCTCTCCGCTCACTCTCTCTCTCCTCTCCTCCTCTCTCATCCCACTCTCTCTCTCTCTCTCTCTCTCTCTCTCTCTCTCTCTCTCTATCTCCTCCTCTCTCTCTCTCTCTCTGTCTCTCTTTCCAAAGCACCCAATCACGGTACTTGGTTGAGGATCCAATATATATCAGAGAGAGAGGGGGGAAAGAGGACCCCGAGAGAGAGAGAGAGAGAGAAGAGAGAGAGAGAGTGAGAGAGAAGAGAACGAGAGAGAGAGGGAGGAGAGAGCGACGACCCGAGGATGAGAGAGAGAGAGAGAGAGAGACAGAGCAGAGATGAGAGAAGAGAGACGAGAGAGATTATCTTCCTTTCCCTCATCTTAGAAATGAGACGAACGCATGTAGCACAACACCACAGCCACCCGATATTACTTCTCCTTGATAGAAATACTAATATTGTTTATAATTTAAGATACATGCCATGCCCCAAAACCATAAAAGACTCGCAATATTAAAGTATTATGCTTATCTAAACGAGATGCGAGGTGATCTCTGTTCTTAATATCAAATTTTCTGACTAAGGATAGCGCAGAAAGAAGGGACTACTTTCAGTCTTTGATCAAATGTAATGTTGGGTCTGTGGTGTGCCTCTTGTCCTTGCAGGTTAGAGGATAATACATACTGTTACGATTTAGTGTTTAATAGAGGCAGGTGGGCCGTTACTCACGGTTACACACGACACTCATGAGGAGTGCGTGGGTACGACTGACACAGAGTAGAGGTTGACATCGTCCGGTTGCCAAACACCATATTTAGGCGAACCTTTGAATTTGAGGTGCGTATTTTCGTTGCGGCTTTTGATAGCCTAAAACATCTAAGTTTTGCGAATCTTCAGAGTTGCCAGCTTTTGCATCCTTGAGCAATTTGCAAAAAATGATGACTGTAAGAAGGAATGGGAATCCCTGTTTGGGACTGAAAATGAGTAGGGGTAATAATAAACGGGCATAGATCACACATGTACAGACTTTGACAATTTTTTACGACCAAAATGTTCGTATTGATTAGTTTTATCACTTTCAAACTAAAATGATACATTAAATTCGTCAACAATAAGGTCAAAGGAGGTCAAAAAGAATCACAAATTTTTGGCGGTAAAATTAAATTGGACGAGCTTGACTTAGGCCTTTTCCTTTTTACTGATACATATCCCACTCACATGCTGCCGCGTCATAAATGTGGACATGGGTAAGCCAAATAAACACAGTGCAATTTGTTTTAGAAGGGATTGTTGTTGATCTGTTGTTTCTATCAATTAGTGTTGATATTTAGTGATTCTAACTGTGCCAAGAGCAAACGGGTCATTTTTAGGCTACACTGGGGTGTTTTTTGGTCATTTTGTTCTCTTATGTAGTTTTCTATTTAGGGGCTGCTATTTTATGAAATGAGAATTATAAAAACTTTTGGAGAATCTTTATTTTAGTCTACTTTACTCTAATTAATAGTAGTCAAAATTTTAATTAATACAGTATCGATACATGATGCAAATTCAGTCATGGGATATGAAGCTGGCACCTGTTCCAACGTGCTCTTTGAGGCACAAAGACCAACTGAAATGAGAATAGCTAAAGCCAAAGCTACGCTCAAGAAAGACACTCCAAGTGGAACATTCCTAAGGACATTTCACAAGCCACACAGATGAAAATATATAATGGATGTGCAGCAATTGGATAGTGCACTGGCCAACGAAGGGAGTCGTCAATGATTATATGAATGCCTTTGTAGATTATGTGCTTCCAAGATGGACCGTTTCGAGCAACGTATTTGTAGTGTGTGGACAAATATCACAAGAAAAGCATCAAGGAGCAGCACAAGGGCTGCACGATCTGCTGGAGTGCAGCATGGCAAGAAACATGTCATTACGCTGACAAGCCAATTCCCTCCCCGAGACTTGTTCTCAATGTGGCACACAACAGGAGCAGTCATTGAGATGATCACGAGGAACTTCTAGATAGGACCACAAGGACTACGGTTACCAAAACAGATGTTTGTCACAGGGAAAAGCTGATACTCCTGTTGCAGTCTGGCAAGGTTGTACGGATGTGGAGAGATCAGATTTGCAACTAATCTTGAGGGAAAGCAGACTTCAATCATTCACACCAGGTTCGTCAGTTTGTTTCTAACACCAGAAAGAACTATTTAACGTATCCAGATGACACAGACGTGTTTGTATTGCTTGTACATTAGCACCACTACTGTCAACTCTCTGCATGCCTTGTCATGGAACCGGACTTCCCTGAAAAGGACTTCAGTGAAAATGGAGACACCGTAATAAAACATCCAGGCTATTGTCCACAGCGCTGGCAGGCACATGGCGTGACAGGGATGCGACACAGTAGTTGCATTTTTTGGAATTGGGAAAAATTCCAAAGAAGTAAAAGTCCTAAAGGCCAGGCTATAAACTGGACGCATAGGACAAACCTGAAGCCCAACACGAGACAAATAAATCGAGAAGCACACCCAATATATTGCAGCTATTGGATGGTTTTATGGAGAGAAAGTCTGGGACCATAAACGACAGCATGTCAGATCTCCGATACAGACATTTGGACATCCAAGATAGGCAGAAAAGTGCTGCGTCAGTTCCAATGAAGACTCTTCTCCTAAAGTGAAGTCGTTTGTTGAGAACGTGAAAAGGGCACATTTTCAAACATGCATTTGGGGGTCAGCACCTGACGGCGACCGGGCAACTGATATAGACCCTCTGGAGACGGCTGGGATAATCTGATGGACGATTTCGGTGTATTAAGGCCCCAGTGAACCCTCCCACCACAAACGGAAATTGTCCCAGCCCAGCTGTTATAAGCTGATCCAATGTGGCTGTCAAGCGGAAACACCAAGCTCAACTGGAAGGTGGGATGTGTGGCTGGTCAGATGTCATGTTCTGCTTTTTGTCGCTGTCGAGGCAGAAAATAAGAACATGTCGAATGCTTGGTAACATTGCTGAAACCAAACGGATAGAGGATGCCAATGACTCGGATGAAGATGGAAGTAATGAGAGGGATGACAGTGATGGACTGATGGGTTTGATTATATGAGAGTTTCCTCCATTGGACGCTACTGCAATAGATCTCGTATCTAGACACCTTGTGTATTTTGTTATGTTCTAGTGGGAATAGATTAGCTTAATCCCTTGGGATTAATGAAATCTGTGGATATAAAGCGATTATTCTCTGTTAAATATGTTAAGGTATACGCTACCAATTTTTGCGGCATCTTAGATTGGGTATTCAGAAATATTGTTATTTACTTGTCCCAGTCTAATTGGAGGGTCTAATCAAATTTTTTGTTATGTATTATTAGTCTATTTTTCAGACCGCATAATTAAAAGTGTCTATTGTAATTATTTGTGTTATTGGATTACCTTGACCAGGAAAAAACCTATGTTTAGACACCAAATGACTGTTTCAAAGTTATCAATATAAAACAATTACCTACGTTGGTGTATTATGTATATTAGCCGCCATCTTGAATTTCTCAAAATGCTTCAAGGGTGCGATAATTGCACCCGACGGTCTTATAAGGCGGGCACACTTAGGGAATCAAAATCCGCAGAGAAACAAATTATGCCACCCACCAAATGCCAAGGTTCCCCCCCCCTGGCTGATGGACTAAAACAGGATTGCCTCACCGTTTACCGAGCCGTCCTCGAGCTGCCTAGCGGGGAATAAGTTATACCTACCACTACCAGCATGCCAAAATACATTTAATATTATTGAAGCATGTAAAGAACGGGTCCCTATAACAACAGGAAGACTAACCGATTTAAGATGTTTGGGAAAATAACTTCCCTCAAGCAAAGCCCAACAAGTTCTGTCATTGTGTGTTAAGCATGTGCCACTGCATTCCGCCAGTATTTTAGACAGTTGTGGACAATCCAAGTTGTAGACGAACACGAGTAAAATAAGTATTTTGGCTCTAATCCGGAACTGACATAAGAACCTCTCAGGCTTCCAAATAACTTATCGTATGTATCAATGAAATTCCCTTCTTGTGAGGGGTTGCGGTTGATCTATTTTTTTAATGCTTATATTTACTATTTTAAATTATTATATACATATATTTTTATCCTTTCGTGTAGAATTTCCGTACATATTCCCATATTGGAGGTGTTTTTTCTGTTCGCCCGTTATGGCTATTTTTTTAACAGTTAGTATTAATAATATAAATTAATACAGAGGGGTTAAACAGTAGTTAGTTTAGGCAGCCAAATGTCTCATGAAAAGTTAAAGATGTTCCTGTTGCCCACGGATATCTATATTAAATTTTCTGCTAGGGTTTAAAGGGTGGAGGGAAACTTTCATCTTTACTTTTCCTTTATCTCTCACTTTAGGTGAAATAGTGTAGCATATCACAAACAGCCTCTTTGATGCCAGGAGGTCTGTTGTTTGTGCCTCCTCTGGGGTTCCTCTCGATGGGCAGTAACAGGCGTGGGCTCTCGTAACCTTTAGGATCGTGAATACTATCCTAACTTACGGGAATTGTTTATTTGATTTCCATGACAACGCTTAACTTCGTCCTCGCTTCTTCGCTTGTAAAAGTTGTATAGTTTTTTTGATTGATGTATCCTTTGTATTATTTGTCTTTACCCCCCTTTCTTCCTCCTCTCCCCTTTCTCTACCTCTCCTATTTTCGCACTCTTTTATCATTACGTTATCATCATCATCATATCCAAAATACTTTACAATCATTAACATTATTGTTCCTTCTCTTCCTTCGCCTCTTTCCCTACTTCCCTCCCCTTCTCTCATCACCCTCCTTTCCTTTTCTTCTTACACAGTAAACACAGACACACACACACACACCCCACCACACACCGTGTACACACACAACACACACACCAAAACACACACACACACACACACACACACACACACAACACACACACACACCACACAAACACACACACACACACACACACTGTACACCACACACCACACACACACACACACACACACACACACACGCACACACACACACACGCACCACACACACCACACACACACACACACACACACACAACACACCCCACACACCACACACACACACACACACACACACAAAACACACACCACACACCCACACACACAACACACCACCATTTCATTTTAGGGTAATCCGTAGTGGGAGAGGTAGCACGCTCGGCTAACAACCGAGAAGTCCCGGGTTTTGATCCCTGGGAAAGAGCGGAGACAGATGGGCTGTTTCCTTAAAACCCCAGCCCCTGTCCACCCAGCAGTGAATGGGTACCGGCTGTTAGCTTGGGGTTGTGACCCGCCTCCCGGGGTTTATGGCTTCGGCCAAAAACTAAGGATGAATGATAAGAATGTTGGTATGGAGACGGGCCATGCGAGTGCAGCTCGGCCCTGTAAAATACAACAAGATGATTACACCCACCACCACGATGGTCAAGTGGATAGCACGCTGGTATGCCATTAGTGGTAGCCGGTTCGAATCCTCACTGCTCCCAGGTATTTTTTACTGACAAATTCGGGCGGTACTGTTCCCCTTAAGCAAGAAGATGGGGTGTGTGGAGTTTGAGGTCATAGTATTACCAAAGATCGGTAATAATGAGCTCCAAGCTCGCACCGGATGGTGAAACTAGTATTCGCGATTCCGACTCGCGTGGACAGACCATGGGTGAATAACACACACACATACACACACACACAGACACACACACAGACACACACACACAGACACACACACACAACACACACACAACACACACACACACACACACACACACACACACACACACACACACACACACACACACACACACACACACACACACACACACACACACACACACACACACACATATCACAAACACACACACTATCACACACACACACACGCACACACACACACACACACACCACACACACCACACAAAACACACACACACACACACACACACACACACACACACACACACACACACACACACACACACCACACACACATCCTGAGTCAACAGCTTAGGAGGAGGAGGAGTGAAAATGAAGAAGTATTAGATGGACAATGAGGAGATAGTGAGATCAGGGGAATCAGGTTGTTGATAGAGGAGGAAGAAGCAACGGAGGAGAGGAGGAGGATAAAAAATAAGATGAAGAAGCAAGCCATCAGTGGATTATAAAAGTTACAAAAAATGCAGTAAAACCATCTTAAAAACATATAATATAAGCTTTTGATATGACAGAGAGAGAGAAGAACAGGAGGAGGAGAAGGAGGAAGATGTCTAAGCTGACAAGGGGAAGGAGGAAAAAAAGGAAAGTGGTGGTGGTTGTTGTGATGCCATTTCTCTCTATCTCCTTCCTTCTCTCCTCCCTTTCTTCCTCCCTCCCTTCCTTCTGTCCCTTCCTTCCTTCTCGTCGCGGTGAGGTTGTCACCCCATCTCACAGCTCACAGACAGGTAGATAATAAGTTCCTCTCTGCTCTCCCCTCGCTTCTCGCTTCCTCTTCTCGCTTCCATCTCTCCCTTCAGCGCGTGGCAGCCGTGGAGAGGAGGATCAAAGATACGTCGTTACCTCTGTCATACCTCCGCATTATTTCATTATTCCTATTTCTTATCGTTCGTGAGGCTGTAAAACAAAAAAGAATAATTGATAAATGTTATTTTCATTTTTTTTTCCGGAAGAGTTATGAATTTAGCATTTTTCGTAAACGTAGGATTAGGTAAGGTGTATTGTTATGGGTTGTAGAGGGTAGTAATTAAATGTTTACGACTTTAGCTTCTTTTATCATTTTGTTGATATATTTTTGCGATTTAGTAGCTTATTTTGTTATTATGCGTCTTAAGGTAAGCTTATGCGTTATGCTCATGGCTGCTAGAGTCGAAACAAAGGGTAAAAATCTATAAAAAGAAGTGCGTAACAAATATGTAGTATGTAAAAAATGTGTATTGTAACAATATGTGAAAGGTTTGTAACAATATGTGTAGGTTGTAACAATATGTTAGGTGTAAAAAAAATGTGTAAGTGTGTAACAATATGTGTGGTTTGTAACAAAATGTGTGGGTGTAACAAAGTGTGTAACAAGGTGTGTACAAAGTGTGTAAGTGGGTAACTTTCATCTCTATAAACTGACCTCTGTATCGTAGAGTCCCACCGGGCAGAGAATGGATTTATAATAAAGTTTGCCAGTTCAAGTTGTGCGATATAATTATGGAGCGTCAATCCTCCTCCTCCTCCTCCCCCCTCCTCCTCCTCCTCCTAAATTACCGCTCACGGTAATTGTATCTCGTTATTTTCCTATTTTTTTTCGACTCGATTGGTTCAGCTTTTTTCTTTTACTATTATTATTTTCTACTTTAGCCAAACGAACTCAATGTTATGACGAAAGGGTACGACTAACTACTACCACTAACTACTACCATTACAAATTACTATATTTCTACTACTACTACTACTAACTACTACTACTAATTTACTACTACTACTACTACTAATAAATTTTTTCTTCTTTATACCGATATTTTGGAGGCCACGCAAACACCCGGCACCTATTCATTGCTAGTGGACATAGCTCGGGTTTAAGGAGACCGACTATTTTTGTCTGGTCCCCCCGGATCGAACCCAGGATTTCCCGGTTGTGAACCAAGCGTGCAAAAGGATCGTAAAATCCCGGGTACTATATAAAAACTATTAACCCCTTTGAGACCCAGACCGTATTTTTCATAGTAATTTGGGTACCATTAGAAAATTTTTGATGAATATAAGCAATATTTTATAGATATTGACCTGTTTAGTATCCTTGTCCACTAGCTATTTGGTAATATTCAGTTAGTTTTCGTAATTCTATGGCTTACAGCGAAACAATTATATATACAAAGGAAAGATCTGGGCGTGAAGGGATTAAGATCCTTAAAGGATTTAAAATCATTAATTAAGTAAACCCTATTCGAGTTCTGTCCTCAAGTGACAACAAGAAACATAGGTTTTTGAAATGTATGGTCAGTGTTTTCATCACAGATCTTCGTACACATTATTTCAATGGTAGAGTTGTTAATCGATGGAACAAATTACCAGCTAATTTTTATCGAGGCCAGCACAATACTTCATTTAATAACAGACTGGGACGCGAACTGTAATGTAAAGGGGTTTTTGATTTTCACCGCGATTTTATATTATTATGTCCCCCCGGTTGATTAGTGTTAGTGGTAGCATCAGTTAGCATACTTCAAAATCCTCTCATTCTTCACTACGAAACTTCCATGTTCCTATCTTCTTTATGGACATGGTATCATTTTCCAATTGTTCTCATACATGTAGTTAGATAGTTAGTAGTATGTAGTTTAGCAGATACCCTCGTTATTTCCAATAGGTCTCCTGGTATTTGCTCTTCCAATGTATTACTCACCCTTCTAAATTTTCAGTGGACCCAGAAACTTCTTAATCGATAACTTTAATTAACTTTAAAAGATAAATTCATCGAGAATGGAAAACAAAGGGAGACAAAGAGGGGGCTAAAAAAGAGAGAGAGAGAGAGAGAGAGAGAGAGAGAGAGAGAGGGGAGAAGAGAGAGAAGAGGGGGGGAGAGAGAGAGAGAGAAAAGAGAGAGAGAGAAGAGAGAGAGAGAGAGGGGTAGATGAAAAGAAAAGAGGGGAAGAGAGAGGAGGGGGAGAGAGAGAGAGAATTTTTTTACAAATTCAAGTTTCTCGTATATATTCATTTCAATAAAATAGGAGACTAACTCATCCGCCCCAATTATTACTGACCCAACATGATGAATGCATGACTTAATTAAAAAGAAGAAAGAAAGAAAGAAAAGAAGAAAGGGAGAAGAACTATATAAAAAAAAGAAGCTGGTAAGGAGAACAACGTTGGGAAAGAAAGAAGGAAGAAAGAAGAAGGAAGAAGGAAGAAGGAAGGAAGGAAGAAGAAAATGAGGTGTGTAAGAAAAATTTGAAAAAAACAAAGAAAAAAAGGCTTGGAAATAAAAAAAACGAAGCAAAAAAAACAAAAGTGAAAGCTGTGGAAAATAGAAATGCAAAGAAAGAAGCATGGGAATGGGATAGAAAAATAAAGTTTCGGGAAGACTCGAAACGTTCCCAAGTTAGCCAAGTTTTAAATCCAACTTAGCTTAATTCCAAGTTACAAGACACAAATATTAAGACGGTCATGGGAAAAAGAAACACCAATATTAAATTTCATTCCTAATGTTGTTTAGTTAAATATAGTAGTAGTAGTATTAGTAGTAGTATATAGTAGTAGTAAATAGTTTGGGAGGCGGTAGCAGAGTGGTATTAGCGTCCCCGTGTGGCGTTCTCGAAGACCCGAGTTCGATGACGAGTGAGACCCATAAATCCACTTAAAATATTTATGCACCGTCGAGTTGCCTAAGAATACCCACAAAGCCCTGTCCATTAACTCTACCCTTTGATTGCGAGTGCATCGGAGGACACAGGGGCTGCATGAGCCTCAAATTACAGGGGTTTACCATAAAAATCCTGCCTGCGCCCCACGGGCGAGCGCCAACCATCACAGCCCTCAATGAGCCTCCAGGGCCCACCATCCGAACCCTGGAAAGGGCATTGCGTACAGGCGCTATAGGCACAAATGTAAAAAAAATTAATTCTAATAAAAAATATAGTAGTAGTAGCTGTAGTTAGTAAATTGAAATATAGTAGTAATATATGTAGTTGTAGTATAGTGTAATATATTAGTGTAGTATAATAATAGTATGTCGAGTAGTTGAAATAGTGGCTAATGTAGAGGGAACAGAAGTATTTTAAGAGGTTATATAGTGTATAAAGGT
>JACEEZ010015133.1:0-43800 GCA_016584305.1 Chionoecetes opilio
AATTTTCAAAATAAAATTAGGATACTTATCGGTGGAATATGGGTTGAAATGGGCTGTAGGTTATCATCAACACTGCATGGTCTTATGATCCGATGTGGTCGCCGGGATCGAGGCCGCCCGTGATTGACAAAAGCGGAGGTGGAGACGAGTACTTTGTTGGTGTCAAGTGGGTTTTCACACCAAGTTACTGACGCACGGCTATCATCAGCGTGTTATTTGTATTTTGTCAGTGTATTTTAACACAGTCCTATTGGTTTATACTTATATGTACAAATCTCTTCTTTATACAAGCACGCATATTAGTAAGAGATGTTATTAAGGCGAGGGTCTGGAGGGAACTTGTACTTGTAGACAAGCACGTCTATTAACAATTGATGTTATCCTCACGGAGGGGTGGAGTGTACTTGTACTTGTACTTATATACTACAAGCACGTCTTATCCTCACGGAGGGGTGGAGTGTACTTGTACTTGTACTTATATACAAGCACGTAATTAGATGTTACTCCGGGAGGGTCTGGAATTGTACTGATAGTTTATTAGATGTTACTATCACGAATGGCTGGAGTGTACTGATTCTCCGTGGGCTCAGCGAGCAGCGGCCAACACCAATTCCACGTGTCATCTTTCGGTAGTGGTAGGTGGACCGCCCCCGATGGTACAAATTTATAGTACGGCCGCCAATGACCGGTCGCTCCAAATTAAGGTGTAATTAGAAAGTGCAATGCTTAATACCCACTGAGAATATTAATTTCCTATCCAGTACTAATCATTTACTTAAATTACCTTAATTTACCCATTACCATTATAATTATATATATACATCCCTATACGCACCCTCCTATGACGAGCGGAAAATACCTCACTCACAAGGGGGGGGGGGAAAACAAAACACCACTCTACCAATTAAAGAGGAGGGGGGTTGAGGATAATTTCCACATCTCTTGCATAAAGCGCAACTCCTCCACCTGTCTGCCTACTCTGTCCTTGTGAAATCACTTATACCCAGCTATCTCGACTTCCGGATCAAATACCTTCCTGACATATCCAACCATTTCTGGTTGGATATGTCAGGTTGGAACCACAGGCCTCTCCTCTCTCTCTCTCTCTCTCTCTCTCCTCTCTCTCTCTCTCTCTCTCTTTTCTCTCTCTCTCTCTCTCTCTCTCTCTCTCATGTCAGTCTTCGGTCAACTTGTGGTCGAGAGAGGGGAGAGGAGAGAGAGAGAGAGAGAGAGAGAGAGAGGGGAGAGGAGGAGAGGAGAAGGGAGAGACGAAAAATAAGAGGAGAGAGAGAGAGAGAGAGAGAGAGAGAGGGGAAGATGGGAGAAGGGGAGAGAAAAGAGAGAGAAAATGAGCAAAGACCAAAAGGGAGAGGAAAAGGGGGCGGGAGAGAGAGGAGAGAGAGAGTGTGTGTGGGTGGGGTGTGTGTGTACTCCAATGCCCCCCCCCGGTTTCCCCTTTAAGCCCCTCCCTTTGGCGGGGGTTTATTGGTAATGAACTTTTGATATTTGGGTTGAAAAAAACCCCCGCTTAATTTAAATTTCCCCAGATTTAAATTTCTCCTCCTCATGTATCCCAATTTTAGCTTATTAGTGTGGTCCAAAAAGTTAAGCCCTTTGCTAAAAATGGGAATACAGGAGCTTTTTTTTTAGAAAAATTTTAACAAAAACCAAAAAAAAATAGTAAAAAGCTGATTTTTTCGGGGGAGCTCCAAAAAAACCATAAGCATGTCCACTTGTAAAAGGGCTGAAAAATTAAACCCTTTTGGTGGCTTTTTTCAGAATTAAAGAGGGCCCGCTATAAAAATTTTGCGATAAAGGGTTTAAAAATCCCAAAAAGGGGCATAACTGGAAAATTTATTACAGGGGACCATGCCATTTTCTTTTTGATTTTAAAAAAATTAGCATAAAGTTTTAATTCCTAGTATTTTATAATAATATTTGAGTGATAATTGGGCAAAAATTTAAAGGGACGTAAAAAAACGAAAAACCTTTGTGATCGCATCAGGGGTGACAAAAATCAGGTCACTGTGCGGGGTTTTTGGGTGGAGGTGAAAAAGAACAGTATTTTTCATGAGGGTCACTTTGGTTGTGACCCGGGAGAGTTCTGAGATGGAGTGTCTGGGAAAATGGGGAGATCTGCTTCACGATTTTTGCCAAACAGCCCCCTTTCCCCCTTCGAAAAAGGGTATCATGGGGGAAGAACACTAAGAGTGTCCTTGTAGTGTTCTAAAAGTCAAAAGGGGAAGGTCCATCTAGAATTCCAGAAAATTGCCCCCTTTTTCGCCTTGATGGAGGACATCTTTTCCCCAAAGCTTCCATGGCCTGCTGACCCCACATACAACCAGGTGTGGGGACCAGTATGACCCCAGGGTTCTTGTTCACTATGGGCCAGGTAGTTTATTTAGTGTTTGACGGATAGGGCAGGGCTTCCTCAAAAAAAAACTGGGGAAAACAGCAGGGGAAGACCCAAAAACAAAAACACTTCCCCTGACATTTTCTTTGGAGTTGGAAAAAAAACCCAACAAAATCAAAAAAGGCATTCTTGGGTAATGCCCGATTAACCCAAAAAAATTTAAAGGAAAAAATATGAGGCGGGTGGGTATAATTGTTAAAAACAGGGGGTTGCAGATGTGGGGGGGGGGGCTGATTGCACCCCGTGCCAGATTACTTAAAACTGCCAAAGATGGTGCCCCAAAACTAAAAATTGGGCCTGTCGTTGTGGGGAACTGATATGACTTGTGGTGATGATGGTCAAAAAGCCACCCCAAACAAAAAATCTTCATATGTTTGTGGAGGGAAAAACCTTTTGCATGGTACTGTATACGTGAAACCCGGGAAGCTTGTTCTAGCATCAAAAACACCGGGGGGGTTTGACAGCAATCACGGGGATGTGATATGTGTTTTCCCCATATACAATAAAGGGGAAAAAAAAAGGGGCCCCTTCCAGCTTTTTGGATGGGTGATGAAAAATTTGGGGGACTGTTTGAGGTTTTCTCTCAGTCTGACAGCAGTCAGGATGAATAGCACGCAAAAGGAGGGGTTTTTCTAAAAAAACCTGTATGGAGTGCCCGGTAAAAATTCATGGACAAACATCCCCCTATGTTATTTTACTTCCGATCTAAACTTTAAAAGCGTCCTTACCCTCATCTGGTTTCAATTTGGGAATCAATCCCCAACTTCCCCCAGCTGCCAAGTTCCTAGTATAGAAAATCCCCTGCTGTTCAGCAAGGGCGGGGAAATAAAGCTACCCCCAAAAATGAGGGGGGGGGAGTTTTTAACCCTTAGTCACCCCAAAAAAATTTTTTTGGAGGATATGATTGTGGCCCCAGTAAATTAAGCGAGCATGTTTCAAAGGAGGGGGGAAGCGGGTGGAGCGAAGTTCTTTTTTGGGTGGACAGCTGGTGGGTTGGGGAGTGGGTGGGGGAAGCTCCGTGGGTAGGCCACGTGTTGTGCTGAGAGTGGAAACAAGGGAAGAAATTGTGTGTTCGGGGGGGTGCTTGAGTTGGTGATTGGCCTTGGTGTGGATTGATTTGGGTGTATGATTGGAATTTGGTGATTGATTGGTTTTGATTGATTTGGGTTTGTGTGTTGACTTGTTTTTTATGAGGGACGGGATGGTGTTATGTGTGTGGAGGTGTGGGGCCCGTGAGAAGCAGCGGGCTGTGTCGGAGGCGGTACCCCCGGGTGGGGTTTGGGTTTTGTGCTTGACTGGCTTTTTAAGCCTGGTAATTTGGTGATGGTGAAAGGAGGGTGTTTGGTGGTTTAAATTTTTTTGGGGG
Source organism: Chionoecetes opilio (assembly GCA_016584305.1). Lineage (NCBI taxonomy): Eukaryota > Metazoa > Arthropoda > Malacostraca > Decapoda > Majidae > Chionoecetes > Chionoecetes opilio. Next base: position 3,780 of record JACEEZ010015133.1, read on the forward strand.
GACATCAAAGGGCTATCATAGATTGTTTTCTTTGTTTATTTTACAATATGATTGTGTAAATTTTAAAAATATTTTAAAATAGAAAGTGAGTCAATATTTGCCGGTGGTTGTGAGAGTGAGGTGTGGGTTGTGAGAGTGGGTGTGGTTTTTGAGAGTGAGGTGTGGTTGTGAGAGTGGGGGGGGTTTGGAGAGTGGGGTGTGGTTGTGAGAGTGAGGTGTGGTTGTGAGAGTGAGGTGTGGGGAGTAAAGATCTAGCTCCCAAACCCAGCCGGCCCGGGATAATTCTCAAGGGAAAGAATTGAGGCACTTTGGATGGGGTAGGGCAAAATTTTTTTAACTGTGCAGTTTTTGCAGCAAGGAGCTGCAGTGTGGTAAAGGGTGTGGTGGGGGGGTAACAGATATTGGGGGCCTGCCCCGGGGTTTCAAAATTTTGACTTGTGTGTGTGCCCAGGGGGCCCCCCGGGGAAAGCCATACCCTTTACCCTGCTCCCCTGCCAACCCTGTAAAACCCCTGTAACCCGGCCAACCCTCCCAAACCCCCCCCTTTGAAAACCCTCCCACAGGGGAAACCCTTTGTGGGCCCTACACCCTCAGGCACTTCAGTACTGTGGTAACCCTCTGTAAAATCCTTTTATTTATAAATGGGGGGGAAAATGGGGAGCGATTTTATGGTTCATGTGGGGGTGCACTACCTATTCAGTGTACCAGGGATGAGTTGAATAAATTAGCAGAAAAATTTAAAAATAGATTTGATATCTGGGCCCAAAGGAGGATAGGCAGAGGGAATTTATTTGAAGAATTAATAGACTTGGGTGTATTAAGTAAAGAGCAGGATGAAGATGAAAGAAAAAGGATGGGTGGGGAAAAGGAAAGAGCCTGGGGGAAAACAGGGGAGTGAATTTTGGACTGATAGTGAGCAAAAATTATCACAGGGGGCTGAGGTTGATGGAAATGGAGATCGGGTTGCAGAGAGAGAAAAAATGGGGCCCAGTGAGGATAGATTTGAAGATAGAAGTTAAAAAAAAAGTAAGGCAGAAGAAAGAAAAAAGAAAGGAAAGGGGTTTGAAAGAGAAAAAAATTTGAACGAGGCAGAGGTGAAAATAAAGAAAAATGGAAGTAGACAATGGTGGTCAAAGGGGAAGATAAAAATGTTTGGGAAAAGTTTATTTTGTGCCGGGAATTGGGAGGAGGAAGCCGAAAAATTACTTCTTCAATTTAAAAAAGGGTGCAATTTTGGAGAGGGGGGGGCCGAAAATTTGAAGGGGTTTTTATTAGTAGAGAAAAAAATTAAAAAGGGTTTAAAGCAAGGGAGGTTAGCGGGTTTGACGTAGAGGAATGTAGTGAATATCAGGTTTAAAGGGAAAAGCTGTTTTACAAACTGTAAGATGGCCCCTGAAAATTCATAGCCAGAGATTCAGGGGAGTAAAGAAAACCCCAAAAACTGTACATATTAGAAAGGGCCCAGGATGTGCTTTCAAATGTGACAAATTTTTAAAGGGCAGAAAATGTAAATGAAAAGGGGGATTTAAAGGGCAGTTAATGATGTTAAAACCCTTTTTAAAAAATAATCTAAAACCAGAGTTGAGGTATGAAATTTTAAAGGGCTTGTTTAAAAAAGATGTGATGGAGGCGGGGACGTAAGGGGACCAACTTGGGGTTTTGGCCTCGGGTTTTGTAATTCAGGGGAAAGGGGTTTTGGGGACTTCCCCCACCAGAGGGGTTCTGGTAACTCGGTGGTTATGGGAGTGAAAGGGGGAACAAAAATGTTCATTTACAAGGTTTCGAAAATTTGGAAAAAAAGATAGGTACTAAAGTAACTAGTGAAATCTAGTTTTGGAGGTAATTTTCAAAAATCAGGCAGATTTTTAAACCCCCCCCAAGGGAAATAAAAAATGTCAGTAATGCCCCAAGGGCAAAAGGCCCAGCCCTTTGGTTTAGATTTTAAAAATGTGGTGAAGTTGGCCCAACCTAAGTATATATTGTGGCAACCAACAAAGCTTCCCTCCAAATGTCAATTTTTTTGGAAAAACGGGGGACATAGAAAAATAAAGGTTATAGTATAAATTCAAAGGGGCAGGACGGACAGTTTTCCAGGAGGGAGTGTAGAGCCCCTTGCCAACAATTTTAAAACACTGAGAAAAAAAATTTTTACCTGCATTTGGTTTTTAAACCTTTTATTACAAAAGGACAAAATGAATGTAGATGATGGTTTGCGAGGGGGAAAAATTGTAATTTTGGGGGAAAAACAGGTGCCCAAATTCAAGTCTAGAAATTAAAGAATACTGTGAAAGGGAGTGAGAAGACTTTTACAGGTGTAGAATTTGGGGTTTTAAAAGGATAGGTTTCTGCTGGAATGTCTTTTCCTATTCATCAGGGTGTGGGTTTAAGGGGGATTCGTAAACAGGAAAAGTAAAGGGTTTAGGAGTGAGTAAAAAATTCCGGGTAACAGGGGGTGGGACAGTCCTGGGGAATGATTTGGCGGTTGGTGAACAGGAGGCCCCACCCCGAGCTTATGGAGAACCCATAATTTGTCAGGGTGAGGACATTTTAGAGCCTGAAATATGTAAGGTTGAAGGAAAGGTAGAGGAGAGTATAAAGGGATCCAGTGTGTAGTGACAAGAGCTAAGGGGCCCAAACAAATAGAGGGGCGTTTTAGATGGACTTGACCTAATTTTTTGATAAGGGAAATCCCACATGGGGTTGAAAAGGTGAAGGGAAAAGCGACAAATGTGAGGCAGGGGTTATGTCAGATTATATTTTGAGAAAAGGGGGATTTGCAAGGGCAAAATGGGAAGATGAGAGTCAAAAAAAAACCCTTTTTTTGGGGTGAGGCCCGTGAGAAGAGGGGCTTTTTAGATGAGGATGTTTGGGATTATGTGGAGAATTTAAGGGTTTTAAAGAGGAAGTGGAGGCCTACGATAAGCCCCGTAAAGGGTCATTGGGAGGGAAAAAAAAAACTCAAATTGTTTTTTTCCTAGGAAGTATAGAGAAAAGTTTAGAATTGGCCCCATGAAAATGATTGGGCCTTTGGGCATTTAGGTGTAAAAAAAAAATTAAAAAAAATAACAGCCATTTTTTTTGGCCAGGAGTAAAGAAGAGTGTAACTGAATTTTTGCAAAAAAAACCCTTTTGTGCCCAAATGGGAGGAAAAAACCCAAAACCCAAAATCTAGTAAAAGCCCCCACGTTTTCCTATTCCTGTGGTGGGTGAAACCCTTTAGTTTGAATAGCTTGCTATTGTGGGTCCCCCTTCCTGCTTCTAAGAGAGGCAACCCCCATGTATTGACCCCTAAGGGTAGGCTTTCTAGATTTCCCGAAAAAAATAGCATTTAGAAGTATTCATGGGTAAAGTTTTGGGGAGAGGGGTTTGGGGAAAATTTTTTTTTGGGTGGGTTTTGGGCTTCCTAAAGTAATACAATCGGATCAGGGTAGAAAATTCACTTCAAAATTGTTTGGTCAAGGTTACAGGGGGTTGAAAAAATTAATCAACAATTATCAAATGCCCACCACGCAGTCACAGGGCTGCTTAGAAGGTTTTACCGGGGCACTCAAAAAGAAATCTGGAAAAAAAAAAATAGGAATTGGATAAAGGGGTTGGGGGTGAGGCTGGGCCGTTTTGCACAATAGTTCCAGTTGTTTTTTTAAAAATTTTTGAATGAAGTATTGAAGGGGGGTAAAAAGGGTTTTATGTTATTTTAGGATTATATTTACTGTTTTTCTTTAGAAGGGGGAGGAGCATCTAAAAAGGGTTTTTGGTTAAGTATTTAGGGAAAAAGGATGAAAGCAAATCTCACAGTAAACCTGGGTGAAAAATGATTTTTTGAAGGCTTCAGTGGATTATTTAGGGGTTCAAGGTTGGACAAGGGAGGTGAGACCCCTTAATTTCCAAAGTGAAAAAGGGGTTATTTGGGTTTGCCTTCTCCAAAAAAACAGGAAGGAGCTGTTTAGGGGTTTTTTTTGGGGTGAGTGGTTATTTTAGGAGATTTTGTAGAAATTTTCAGCAGTTGCACTGCCATTAACAAAGGGTTTTTGTGTAAAAAAAAGAAAAATTTTTGGGAGCGAGGGACGTGAAGAGGCTTTTAAGAAAATTAAGGATATTTTAGTTAATGTCCCATCCTGATTATGAAAAGACAAATTTTAAACTGTTTTTGTGGATGCCCCGTGGGGGGAATTTGGGGGGGTGTTGGTGCAGGAGATGGAAGGGTTGATCATCCCCCTTGGGAAAAATTTTTAAAAAGATTGTTATACCAGGGAAATTTTAGCAAATTTAGGAAAAAAAGGCTTTTGCGTTGAAATTTTAATTTTAAATCATTTTGATTTTATATGTAAAAAAGGGGCTGCGATGGCCCGTGCAAGTGGTTTCGATCACAAAACCCCCCAGGGTTTTTTTAAATAGTTTTGAAAAATTTAAATTTAAAGGTTGATGAGGTGGTGTCTATTTGCAGGGGTATGATTTGGTTTTTCCCCTGTGAAAAAGGGAAAAGGGTAATGTGAAGCAGGGCGCTCTTTCAGAGTTCCTGTAAACTTTAGCCCCCTTAAAAGAGAAACCCCACATTTTTCTGGAAAGGGGGGTGTTCCCTTAGTCACCCCTTAAAAAATTTTTTTGTGGGTGGGTTTTGATTGTGGTCCCGTAAATTAAAACGAGCATTTTTTGATGAGAGGGAGAGCGGGGGGAGCGAAGTTAATTTTTTGGGGGGACAGGGGGTGGGTTAGAGCTGGGTGTGGAAGCTCCCTGGGTAGGCCCCGTGTTGTGGTTTAGAGTGGTACAAGGGAAGTAATTGTGTGTTGGGTGTGTTTCTTTTAGTTGGTGATTGACTTGGTGTGTGATTAACCCTTTGGGGTATGATTGGGGCCCTTTTTTTATTGACTTGGGGGTATGATTTTTAGTTGGTGATTTACTTGGTGTGTGATTGGGTTTGGGGTGTGATTGACTTTTTTTGTTATGATTGGGCTGTGGGTTTTTTGTGTGTCGGAGGTGGGGGGCCCCCTGAGCAGCAGTGGCTGTGTCGGAGGCGTGTAGCCTGGTGGTTTTGGGGTTTTTGTATGTGGGTTTATGGCGTGTAAACCTGGTAAGTGGGTTTATGGTGTAAGAGGGTGATTTGGGGGATTTATGTTTTAGACCCTCAAAGGGGTATCATAATTGATTTTTTTTGTTTAGTACATATTGATTGTGTAAAAATATAATATGTTAAAAAAGAGAAAGTGAGTCAATATTTGCCCGGGGGGTTTTGAGAGTGAGGTTTTTTTGGTTTTTGGGGAGTGGAGGTGGGTTGTGAGAGTGAGGGTGGTTGTTTAGAGTTTAGGTGTGGTTGTGAGAGTAGGGGGGGTTGTGGGAGGGGGGTGTGGTTGTAGAGTGAGGTGTGGTTGTGAGAAATGAGGTGTGGTTTGAGGTGAGGTGTGGTTGTTTAGAGTGAGGTGGGTTGTTTAGAGTGGGGGTTTTGGGGGGGGAAGATCCCCAGTACCAACCAACCCGGGCCCCGGGGGAAAAATTCTTAAGGGGAAGTGAGGCACTTGATAGGATTGCACAATATTTTCTGTGCATTTTTTTTTGCCCGCAAGGAGCGGGAGTTGGTGAAGTGGGCTGGGGACGAACAGAGTACAAAGGGGGGGGATACGTGTTCCAATTATACCGATAGGCCTTTTTGCTCCCCAGAAGGTACTGGAAAAAAGGTACTTGCGGCTGCAAGGGGGGTGTGGAAATTCATGTCGGGGGTTACAAGGCACCCGGGTGGGGTTTTACCATAAGTGGCCCCTGGTTTTGGGGGGTTTCAATTGTAAAAATTTGCATGTTTTGATGTGCAAAGGGGAAGGGGGGTACCCCTGATTAGACATTCCTTCAACATAAAGGTTGGGTTTTTTGGGGTTTCTAATTGGTTTTTTTGTTTTTTTTAAAAATAACATAGTTTGGGGTATTATAAATTTAACGTACAGAACATAGTGGGGTATTTTTAAAAAAAAAAAAAATAAAAAAAAATTTTTTTTCTTCACTTTTTGAATTTATGCTAATTATGTCAATCAAAATATTTTTTTTTGGCTCCATTGGGATTCAGCCCCACTCAAAAAAATAGATGTCACACAAAAATCTTATTACTACGAAAATCGGATGGAGGGTATTTGTAAATTTTTTTTATCGTTTTAAATTTTGAAAGGCGGCCATTTTGAATTATGAAAAATGCCAAAAGGGGGTTTAATTTGCCGAAAATTTGCATAAGGGCGAATATACAATATTTTGGAGCTCTTTTTTTAAAAAAAACAGTTTCACTATTTTTTTCCACCTTTTCAGCTAAGGGTTCCCGTACTATAAATGTACAACTTTTTTTCTAATTTGTGCCATATTATCAGCGAAAAAAATTTTTTTTTTTCAAAAACTACTACGTCACAAACTAGGCCCTATGTCAGGTGATTTAAAAAACCCCCAAAATTTATTCTTTCGCCAGTTTTAAAAGGGGTCCTGTCATGTCATTAACCCTTAAATATTTTTGTTCGTGGTTTAAGGAAGTCCATGCCTTTTTGAATGTATATCTATGTGTTTTTCTTGGGGCCCTTTTCTGAATTTAAAAAAATTTTTAGACGATCTCACTTTACAAGCACCCCCCCGGGGCCCGCGTTGTGGAAATATTATAAGGCCGAAAAACCTGTAAACCCCTCCATACATCGCTTTATTTCACTAGGTTTACAGGTTAACCCCCTTTCTCCCCTGAACATGTTACAGGGGAAAAAAAACGAGCACTAGCTTCCGATGAGGGAAAACCTTTCAAGAAAAAATAGTTACCAAAAGCTTTAAAAAAATCAGTCAAAAAACAGTCCCGGTTGTGGGAAAAAGGAGTATGGTTTTTTTCATGTATTAAATTTTTTCAACTATTATTAAATTGTAATTGTTTCCATGGGAAACTTTTGTGACTCGAGTTGCCCGTAACGTGTATCGGAGCAGCAGTTAAGCTTTTAAAAAATTTGTGAAATAAGATAGTGAATGGGTGGGGTTCCCGGATTTTGCCCCTGATAAGATTTCGCGCAACACCGCCATTTGTTGTTTATCTCTGACGTCACGCAAGAAGCCGTGAGAAGCCGTGAGAAGCGAGCCCAGGACCTCGCTTCCTCCGGCTTCTTAAAAGTGCCTCGAGTTAACAGAAAACGCAAGCCGCAAGAAGCCGGCTTCTTGCGGCTTCTTCACCAAAATTCGCCAAAGTCTTGTTGTACATCCAGCAATAAACCATTCAATTCAATTCAATTCAGACATTTGCGAGCTTTGAGAGTTCGGTTTCGGTTTTTATATATATTTATTTCCGGCTTTTTATCATTTGAGTCTTATAGGCCTCTTCCATTTGCGACATTTCAGGAACCAGTTCACGGAACCCAAGAATTCAGGCGTTCCATTTGCGCACGAAAACCTGGGTCCGAGGCGACGCGCGTAGTGACTCACCAAAACCCTTGAACTGTATCTACCCACATTGGGAGGTCGGTAGCCTGGGTAGAGTTTTCAGTTCATAACAAACAATGGCCGCCTTGGGCCCTATTTCTCTTATCGTGAAGGGTTTTCCGCATGCACGAGTCGGAGAGGATGTCAGACAGGCCTACCAGGGGCAATGGTGGAGGAAAGCGGTCCCGCGATCTTAAACTTGATATGATACCTTCACATCACAGCTGAGTTACCACTTTTTAATGTTCCCCCCCCCCTTCTTTTCTCTCTCTCTCTCCCTCTTCTTCTCTCTCTCTCTCTCCTCTCTCTCTCTCTCTCTCTCTCTCTCTCTCTCTCTCTCATCTCTCTCTCTCTCTCTCTCTCTCTCTCTCCTTCATTTTCCTTCTCTCTCTTTTTTTTTTTCTCTCTCCCTTCCTCTTGCCTCGCCAGCTGAGTTTGTTTGTAAACAAAAAAACGGGGTTTTTGCGTTCCATTTGTGACATGCGAACCCAGAAACAGGAACTGAACCCAACCCTGAACTGAAAGAACTGGTTCCTGGAACTTGGGCACAAATGGAAGAGGCCTTATATAACGTGTCTGATGTTCAGTTTAATTAGCAGTAAAGGTGTATTATGAGGTGTTTTTATGTGTTGTGTGTGTTACAATATGGTAATGTTATATGCAGGATGCCACTCCTTGGGATTTTCGCCATGACCTTGGGATATTTTTGTCTATCCTGGGATTTTTGGGGGTCAGTCTTGGGATTTCTGAAAATTTAGTGGCAACTCTAGTTATATTTAGGGTCTCTGTATAAGAATCTTGGGCGACTTCAATGCTACTACTGGCACTGTGAGAGATGGCTACGAGTTATGTGTTGGTCCCCATGGCTCCGGTACCAGAAGCACCAACAGTTCTCTGCTTCTGAACTTTGCAAGGTCCAGAAGGTTGAGAATTGCAGGTTCTTGGTATCAGAGACCAGAGCTGCACCGCTGGACATGGTATAGTAATGCCGGAGGGGTAGCTAAGGAGATCGACCACATCCTCGTTAGTACTCGTTGGAGGATCCTTCAGAACTGCAGGGTTTACCGGAGTGCTGAGTTCTTTGGAACAGATCACACAGACTTGTTGTTGCTACACTTAAGCTTCATGTCAAGTCCAGAAGAATCTCAAGAGGTAACCATACTGTGTTTCATCTTGAGAAACTGAAGGATTTGACATGTGCTCATGAGTATGCGGTGGCAGTCTCAAATCGGTTTGATGTGCTCGGTGCTCTCGGGGACCCTGTAGAGCTGTGGGATACCTTCAAACGTGAAACTCTACAGGCTGCCAAGGAGTGTATTGGGGAGCGCCCGAGGTCAAGGCGTGATTTTGTCTCGACGATGACGCTGGAGAAAATCGAGGACAGTCGCGCTGCCAGGCTGGCTGGGAACCGGGACCAGCACAGGGCTCTGTCACGCCGGACTAGAACCCTCCTGGGGAGAGACAAGGAGAGGTATGTCAGGAGTCTTGCTGAGGATGTCGAGGGTCATTTGAACGCTAATGACCTCCGACCCGCCTACCGAGCCCTGAAGAAGCTCCGTTCCAAGTCTCCATCTCGGACGAGTGCTATTCGAACAGCAGATGGGCGCCTCGTGTCGGACATGGATGGGCAGATGGCTCGTTGGGCTGAGTACTTTGGGCAGTTGTTCACGGTGGACCCTCCAACTGAGCAGCTTCACACCACTGGGTTACAGGCAGTGGATGCCGATCCTCCCATTGACGAAACCGCACCCTCTCTTGACGAAGTCAGAGAGGCTGTAGCAAAGTTGAGGGGTGGAAAGGCAGCTGGTGTTTGTAATATCAGTGCGGAGCTTCTCAAAGCTGGGGGTGAGGCCATGATCCGCGGGTTGCATGCTGTCCTGACTGCCGTGTGGCAATCAGGTACCATTCCTCCTGACTGGAAAAGGGGGCTGGTCGTCCCTATCTGGAAAGGGAAAGGGGACCGTCAGGACTGCATCAATTACCGCGGTATTACACTGCTCAGCGTACCAGGTAAGGTGCTTGCCCATCTATTGCTGACACGGATTCGCAGTCATCTGGTGAAGCATCAGAGACCTCAGCAGTCTGGGTTCACGCCTGGTAAGTCAACAACGGACCGTATCCTAGCGCTTCGTGTCCTGGTGGAACGCCGACGTGAGTTTCGACAGGGGATGCTTGCAGCCTATGTTGATCTCAAGAAGGCGTTTGACTTAGTGCATCGTGAGTCACTCTGGGATCTTCTGCGACTTCGAGGGATTCCTGCAAGGACTATTGGTTTGATAACTGGTCTGTATTCTGGGACTGAGAGTGCTGTGAAGTGTGGGGCAGGTGTATCCGGCTTCTTTCCTGTGAATACAGGAGTGAGGCAAGGGTGCGTCCTTGCCCCATCATTTTTCAACGCTTGTATGGACTGGGTATTGGACAAGGTTGTAGATCAAAGTGATTGTGGAGCATCTGTCGGCAACACCAAGATCACTGATCTTGTTTTTGCCGATGATGCAGTAATCTTTGCTGAGTCGCTGGAGGTCCTGGTGATGGCTCTCGAGGCGCTGCACGAGGAGGCAAAGCCTTTGGGACTTGAGTTCTCCTGGCTCAAGACCAAGGTCCAGGTGTTTGGAGACTTACTAGATGAAGCAGTACAGTCTGTTCATGCGTGTGGCGAGGACATTGAGATCTTGGAAAGTTTTACATACCTTGGTAGCGCAGTCCATAATGACGGCGGGTCACGTCAAAAAGTCTTACGGCGGATTGGCATAGCCCACGGTGTTATGGACTCGCTCAGCGGGAGTATTTGGCGTTGTCGGTACCTGTGCAGGAGGACAAAGATCCGGATCTTCAAATCGCTTGTGATCCCTGTCTTACTCTATGGTTGTGGACATGGACACTAAATAGTGACTTGAAGAGACGAATCAATGCCTTTGGTAATAAGTGTCTTCGCAGAATCATGGGGTATCGCTGGGATGATTACGTGTCAAATCAGCGATTGCACCGTGAGACTGAATCAAGGCCTATTACCTGCATAGTCCGTCAACGCCAACTTCGGCTATATGGGCATGTGGCACTCTACCCTGAAACCGATCCTTCCCATCGGGTTGTATCTGTAAGAGACAATCCGGCGTGGAGGAGGCCAAGGGGGCGCCCACAAGGCTCGTGGCTGGGGCAAGTTGATGTTTCTTGTCGAGAGCTGCTTGGTATGGGAAAGGAGCCTGCATGGGAACTCGCGCGTGGTGACCCCCGGGAGTGGCGTCGTAGGGTGGGCGAGGCGACGCGCCGCCCGGCGTATGCCCCCAATGATTGATTGATTGTATAAGAATAATGTCTCTTATAGAGGTACCCTAGTTATATTTAATATGTGTGTGTGTGTGTGTGTGTGTGTGTGTGTGTGTGTGTGTGTGTGTGTGTGTGTGTGTGTGTGTGTGTGTGTGTGTGTGTGTTCTACCTACAATTTATATCTCTATTATGACTGTTGAATTACTAGGATTTAAAGTAAACGTCCAGACCATTTCATCATTCCTGATTTTATGTAATTAGAGTATAGCAATTATCGAGTGTATCAACAATAAGTTGTCACTTTTTGCATCCAGTCAGCCGTTTTTTAATAATCCGCAATCAAAATCTGTGAATTCCCCGAGCTTCGAAAACGCTGCTGAAAACTGGAGACGATGCGCCACGGTTCGGTGACGTCACTGTAGGTGGTCTCCTCTTCCCGCACTAATACAGAAGCACGTAGAGAAGAAGAAGAAGGAGAAGGGTTGAAACTAGCTCTAATTAATCTGTTTAGAGAGATGTTTGAGAAAGGTGAGGTGCCCCAAGACTGGAAAAGGAGTAGGGGTACACTTATACATAAAGGAGGAGGTAAGCCAAAAGAGGAAATAGGAAATTACAGACCCATAGCATTAATGGCCAAGGTATTTGGTTGAGTGATAAACAACAAGCTACTGTCATGGCTGGAGGAAGATAAAGTGCTGGGAGAAGAGCAAAATGAGTTCAGGAAAGGTAGAGGAGGTTTATAAAACTTGTTGGTGATAAAGGAAATCATAGAGAGGAGCCGTAGGCGAGATGAGGAACTGTACCTGGTATTTATAGATATTGAGAAAGCATACGACTCGGTTGATAGAAGGAAATTAATGAGACTATTGGCACACCTAGGAGTAGATGATAAGGTGGTGCAGGTAATTAGGGAGTTGTATAAGGAAAATGAGGTAAAGTTCACACCAGGTTCCCAGGTCCGCTGCCATCGTGGGGGGGCATCGGGCCCGGGGATTGGGGCCTGACGCTTGGGGGACGACCTCCTAGTTACTCCCTTGGCTTCGGGCCCCTGTCCTCGGTCTGACGAATTTTGCCTGGCCTTTCCTGTCTCTCTCCTTTTTCCCCTCCTTCCCTCTATCTCTCCTCTTGTACCTCCTCCTATCCCCCTTTCCTCCTAAGGTGTGAGAGCCGTGCTGATGGGATATGAGGCTGGCTTCGGGTCAGTCATGAACGGCCTCAGGGGGCTACGGGCACGGTATACCCTTTGTATTTTTGCCCTTACCCCTCTTGGGGTTATGAGGGGCTGACTGTTTATTTCCCCCTTTTTACTTCAGGCTCACCATGGCCAATGATGATAATTTAAATTTTATAGGGGCTTTAGGGCCGGCCCCTCTACCAAATGGCCCTACTGATCCCCCTGGTTTACCAACCCCTGCTCCTCTTTTGACTACGGTCCGGAATACTGATTTGCCCGTACCCCAAACTCGACCCTCAGAGTCACTTAGTGCTCCTGAGCCCCCTATAGTCGGGTCACTTAGGGCGGAAAAAAGGCTTTCGCTTCACCTTAGGTGAAGGAAGTATTTTGAGGGTCTTATCCTAAGCATTTTGTGCCGCTGAATCCGAAAATCGTAGTTGGGTCACTCGTTAGCGGTAAGTTTTCGCGCAATTTGCAATTTGGCAATTTGGCAATAAAATTGGAAATTTACAAATTGCAGAATGAGAACCGGGACGTCGTAGAGACCTCGTTTGGACTCAAATTGAAGCTTATTAAGAGTGCATAAAATGTTATTGAGTACTCCGTGGGTTGTATCTGTTCGGATTACTGATCTATAATGGAAATTAGAGATAAGTGGAAAAAATTGGGAAAATATAAAAGGGGAATAATTTGGCCTAAAGCCTGAGTTCTTAAAAATTTAAAAAACTAAATTTTTAATTAGTAAAAAAAGTAAAATAACAAACAATTGTTCTTAGGACACATTTAATTAACGAATTTGTGCAAGGGTGGGTACAATTTTTTGCGTAGAAACAGGGTATTTCAACTGAAAAATGCTTAGGATAAGACCCTCAAAATACTTCCTTCCCCTAAGGTGAAGCGAAAGCCTTTTTCCGCCCGAAGTGACCCGAGTATTAACCCAGAACACAAAATTTAAAACAACGAAACCGAGTCTCCTCCGCGTATTTTGGAAAATAACAATTAGAACAAAAAAAAAAATTCCCTTACTTGCGATAGCGAGCGTTCACAAGTTGAAAAAAATCGAATATCTAGTCGTCACGCCATCGACGTCCTCATGCCCATCTTCCTCGTCGTTGATGCACATCTAGGGGGAGCAATCGCAAAGCTCCGAACAAGGAGTCTGCAGGCGTTGACAGCGGCAGCGATTGGTCGAGCAGTTCGTCTTGCATCCGCACTGCATCCCATCCATGATACTTTGGGGGGCGGGAGGCAGGGTGGAAGGGATAGGCGCCAGGTTTGGTCCGTAGCCGTACTTGGTCGGGTCGAGGGTCACCAACTCCTTCTTCACACCCCCCTCCCAGACGACGGCCTGTAGCTGGGCTCGCATAATGTGCGGGGGTGGTGGCGTTGACTGTCGGAGGGGCCAGTGCTGCTCCAACCTTCTTCTTCTGAAGTGCCGTCCACTTCGCCTGCGGCAGAGAGCAGGTATATCCGTAAATTCTGCTCACGAATCGGCACAGCACGTCCAGGCTCTCTTGCGTCAGCGGACCAGGGCTTCGGAGTGTACTCAAAGCGTCGAGGGTTTGCCTGGTCGGCCGCCTGGAACACAGGCCAAGCTTGCAACTTGCCTTTTCCTGAAGAGGGCGCAAAGTGGTGTTGCAACCAGTCAGAGCATGGAAGGACGTGATCACATCCGCGTGGAGCCCCGTTCATCGTGGATGAGCTGAACGTTGAAAGTCGTCTTGCCAAACTGGAGGCACGTGTTGGGAGGTATCTTGGGGAAATGTCGGAGGAGGAGGACGAGGACTCATGTCCGGAGAAACTACGGTGGCCTCCACATCTTTGTCGAGCATGGAGAGATGATATATCTCTTAGGGTCCGCTTCCTCTTGTTCTGAAGCGAACTTGGCTCCGTCCGGTCCAGAAGTTGCCACGGCTTTGTCGCGCCACGCGCAGACGACGCGTAATCCCCATGAATGGTGCTGGATTTGGGAGGAATGAGAGAGGTCATAGCAGTCTGTTGCTTTTGGTAGACAAGATGTTAGCCATGGTCATTCCAGCTTTGATCCTCGTCGCTGCTTGGATGTCGATATCGTATCCTCCACCCGGGCTCGCTGTTCCCTCGTCTTGTCTTTGGGGACGCGCCGATGTCGTACCTGTCAAAAAAAGGTGCCCAAATCCCCGTAGCCAACACCCAGTTGGGCAACTCTCTGCAGGAGGGATCCAAACCCGGTCCTTAAAGTTTGCTAGCCGGAAACGGGGTGCTGTGAAGGATGCCATCCCGTCGAGGACCCGCACGCGAGAGGATGAAGGGGTTGCGAGGCCGTGGAGACCGCCCCCCGTTCATCTTCTCCAGAAAACCCCGAGAAGGGCACTTTTTGTCGTGACCCGCGGGTGGCCTTGGTCGTCAAAGAGGGCAAGAGGAACAGGGAGAGCTCATAGTTGGAGATGATGGTGCGAAGGTCCAGACTGCTGTCGAGTTGGAGGGCGAGCAGCAGGCGCCGAGTGAAGTCTGAGGATCCCGTGACAATCACCTGCTTCCCTCCGATTGAAACTTTGGCTTGAAATGACTTGAAATGACACACGATTTCATTGCGAGACCTGGGAAGGGAAAAAGTGCGATATAATAAATGAATTTTTTTTATTTACGGGTTTATAGCTAATTTCTAAAATTATAGCCAATGAAATTTTACATTTATTTGCGAAATTTCATTACCGTATGTCATAAAATACGACCATGAGGGGACAGTCAGAGAAAGTTACCATTTTCTATTATTCAGACGGTAGTGCCTTTATGAGAACAGATACAGCCAGAAACATTTCATGATTTTGATTTTTGAAATTAAGGCCAAAATTATTCCTTTTATATTTTTCCATTTTTTTTTTCCCCTTATCTCTAATTTCCATTATAGTTCAGTAATGCGAACAGATACAACCACGGAGTACTAAATAACATTTTATGCACTCTTAATAAGCTTCATTTGAGTCCAAAACGAGGTCTCTACGACGTCTGGTTCTCATTCTGCAATTTGTATTGCCAATTTTATTGCCAAATTGCCAAAATTTCAAATTGCGCGAAAACTTACCGCTAACGAGTGACCCAACTACGATTTTTCGGATTCAGCGGCACAAAATGCTTAGGATAAGACCCTCAAAATACTTCCTTCACCTAATGTGAAGCGATCGCCCTAAGTGACCCTACTACTAGCCAGATCAAAAATCCATCCCCAACACCAGGCGACACTCCAGCCCCCAAACCCTCTACCTCTTCCATACCTTCTCCATCCTTGCCTCCCTGCTCACCCCTCCAGATCCTTCCTCTACCCTTCTTCCTCCCCAACCTTCTTTGTCCTCCCCCTCCTCATGTGTAGCTACTCTAGCCCCTACAACCCCTTTTCCCGCCCGGGGGAACTACGTACGTACAGTCCGCACGGTCACCTCTTCCAACGCCCACGCACATTACTTTTCTCCCTCACCCGTCCTTCGACACTCTTTTTGGTCCTGCAAAGTGGGACTGTTTCTTCATCGTCCTTAATACAGCCCCTTACTCTGTTAACGCCCCCACTTTTCACGGCATGCCTCCAACGGCAAGTTGGCAAGGTTGCATTCCGTACCCGCCCGACCGTTCACGCCTGGTGACTTTTTGACACCGAGGCCCAAGCTCATGCACTGCTCAACCTTAAAGACCTCGACGGCAACCCATTCGACATCAGCCCGACATTGCTTTTAACACCTGCACTGGAACATTTTCCACCCCCCCGCGTTCTTCCCCAGTCGATGACACCGAATGGTCTGAGTGCGCGGATGTCCTCCTCGACCTTTTGGCAGGGATTATGATGCCGTTGCAAATTTACTGCTACACCATCCCACCCCGGGGCAGCCGTAAGTCCCCTACCAATATTGCCAAAGTCACTTTCAAAAGACAAGATCTCCCTGATAGCATTTTGCTGCCGGGGTTCACTACTCTGTTAAACCTTACCGCCCTACTCCACACCAGTGCCAGTCCTGCTGGCGTTTTGGCCACCCTGCCAAACACTGCTGACCCCTGCCCGCTGCCCATTTTTTGCTCAACCTGGCCATGCTCGTTCCACGTGCCCCCGCAACATCTTCCACTTGTGCGAACTGTGGGGGGTTCCCCCAAAAGTCTTCTACAGGGGTTGCCCTGTCTACCACTTCGAATCGGAAGTGGCATCCACAGATTTAAGAAGGGTTCACTTTATGGGAAGCCCGCCAGGAAGCTCGCCGCTAGGCTTTTCGCCTACCCCGTCTCCTACTTATTTCCAATCCCCTCTTCCCGGATCCCCCTACTACAACCTCCTCGTATCCTCTCTTTCGCTGTTCCTCCTCCTCCCACTCCTCGTCCTTCCTTCGCTCCTCCTGCTGCCCCCTTTCTCTCCATAAATAAACCCCTTTTCCGTCCTCAGTCCAGATACTCCGACCCCTACCCTCCTCGATCCCCACACCCCTTCCTCAACGCTCCCCTCCTCGGCCTGCCTTACCGACGAGCTAAACTTTTCCCCCCTTCTTCCCCCCTAAACCTTCCACTATCTCCCCTTCTCAGTTCCTCGTTCTCCCCCCCCCACTTTCTACGTCTCCCCCTACAAAAAACCCTTGCCCCCCCGGGCCCCCCTCCAGACTTCCTTTTGAACCATGGCTATGTCGAGGAGTACCTCGCCACCCAAAGACATACCCCTTGCCCTCTTCAAAAACCCCCTCATCACCCCCCCTTTCATTCTCAACCCTCAAAGTCTGGGCTGAGATACTTCTTTCCCCTCCACCTTCCGCCCCCCCTCTTCCCCTTCTGACCCCCATTTCCCCCCCTCCCATCCTCCCCCACCTTCCCCATCATTCCCCCCATGCACCCTTCCCCCCTTCCTCTGATCACCCTATGTCCTCTTGTCAGTCTTTTTATCACCCAAACATATATATTAACTTCTAACTATTACAGTAAATTACCCCAAATTACGTTTACGTTAAACGTATTATAATTTCCTACAGGATAGCTGCATGTAATTAACATCAAAGAACCAGTGCTTTTTTAGAAAAATTATAAAAATAATTAATATCTATGTAATGTTATATGTTTATCTTTCCTCCTCTGTTTCCCGTGGACCCAGAACCCTGCCTCTCAAAATATGTCCAGGGCAAAACCTATTGTCAGCTAAGGGATAGGACAAAAAGAAATGATAGAAGACAGAACACGAGGGAAAAAGGGGGAGAACCTCGGCTCCCACTACCCCCACGCCCTGCATCGCCCCGTCCGGCACTCCCCGGCCGGCTCCCGAATTCATGTACTTGGTTTTTTAATTCTACGCTCCTATTTTACTTTAAAAAAAATGTGTACAAAGCTGGGAAATACCATTTTAATCATACCAGATAAGTCTCTCAATTATCAGACGTATATAAAAGGGGGCACTCGGTGGGGAGTGTCCCCCGACACTTATAAAATGGTGCCATACGCGTGGTAATATAACGACTATACCTCCCTCTTCTTCACTACCCCCCAACCGTCCCCCGTTAAATCTCTTCTTAACTTTCCCCCCCCCCTGGCGTACAAAAAACTTCCTTTTGCTCGCCATCCCCCCCCTTCCCCCCGCCCCCCCGCCCCCACTACTGTACTTCACCTATACACTTGATCCCCCTCCTGATATCGCTGATTCTGCTAACCCCTCTACTCCGGACGCTACCATTCCGACTATCATCACCCGCTAACCTCTACACTCTGTCTATTCTTCATTGGAACATTCACGACTTCCGATCCCACAGACAAGACCTTTGTCTCCTGATTTCTTGCTATAAGCCTCAAGTTATCTGCCTCACAGAAACTTTCCTTACTCACCCCCGTCCCAATTCCCAGCTTATGATCTCCTTCCCCCATCAAATACACATCCTTCCTCTGATCTAACCATACTGCTATAACGTTCTGTTCTTTTCCCCTTCCCTCACTGTTTCACTCTTTCTCTGTAACCCCTCCCCTTCATTATGCTTTGCCATAGTGCCATATAAACTCTGCTGTCTGGCACATTTTCCCTTTTTAACATTAAATCAATCAATCACACTAGGAAATATCAGCACAGGATGGATGAAGAATAACATAGGAGTTCGGCAGGGATGTGTTATCTCTCCAACACTCTTCAACATCTACATGGAGGAACTGATAGTGAGGATCAGAAAGTCAGAGAAGGGAGTCAGAGTGGGGAATATAAAACTAGGATGTTTAGC
Source organism: Chionoecetes opilio (assembly GCA_016584305.1). Lineage (NCBI taxonomy): Eukaryota > Metazoa > Arthropoda > Malacostraca > Decapoda > Majidae > Chionoecetes > Chionoecetes opilio. The sequence continues at coordinate 21,837 of JACEEZ010015133.1, forward strand.
GTATGCAGACGATGTAGTTGTCATGGCAGAGAGGAAGGAAGACATGGAGGAGTTGCTGGGAATAGTCAACAGTTATGGAAGGGAATGGAACATTAGTTTCAGTGTCAGGAAGAGTAAGGTGATGGAGTTCAACAGCAGAGAAGAAGGTCAGTGGGTTCTAGGGAACAACATTCTAGCGGTGGTTGATAAGTATACATACCTAGGACTGGAAGTAAGTAAGGAAGGAGTTGGAGGAGAAAGACAAAGAAAAACTAATGAGGGAAAGGCTAGGAGGATGACAGGCATGATCATTAACGGGGGAAGTAGGACAATTAACAAATATGAAGTAGGTAGGAGTCTTTGGAAAGGAATGGCAGTGCCATATTGCTTGTATGGGTCTGAAATAACCTATTATCGGAGGGAGACATATACTGAGCCTAGAGAGGACACAGAACATTATTGGTAGATGGGGATTAGGAGCCCCAACCAGCACAGCTGTGGAAGCCATTCGAGGAGATATGGGGTGGAGCACCTTCAGGGAAAGGATTTTAAAAGGGAAACTTAACCTCCTGAAGAAAATAGAGGGACTTAGTGAGGATAGATGGTGAAGCGATCCTGAAGGAGGTTGGGACAAGCTCAACATGGATAAAGGAATTAGAGAGGTGGAAAAGGAGGGAAAACTTAGTAGAAACCTGGAACAGGTAAGAACCAAGGGGTGAGGATAAGAATAGAAGACAATGGACTAGTTAGGTGGAGACCAAGTTATGGAGGGTAAATCCACGTTAAAGTGGTACTGTAGGAAAGAGAAGCCTGAGGCACTTCACTGGCATGCAGGAGATTGGGGAAGCAGACTGTTGGTGAAGGCAAGGACAGGAACACTAGAGGTGAAGGCTAGGAGTAGGGATGGGCAGGACCAGGCCTGTAGCTTCTGTAGAGGAACAAGGGAAACTATTGAACACTTGATAATAGAGTGGCAGATATGAGCAGGAGAGGAGGAGGCTGATACAGTCCATATTAGGAGTGATAGGAGACGGTCATGAATGGGATAGAAGGATATACGAGGTGGATGGGGGAATCCTTACTGTGATATGGACTGTGTGGGAGTAATGAAAGAGAGAAGGAAAATAGTAGAAATAACTAAGGTGTTTTTAAAGCAGGTTGGAAAAAATTGCGTGGGAATATAGAAGACGTATAGGAGGGTAGTTGATAGGAGGGACATATATGTCTGTGTATATACTGCCCTGTTGTGCCCTTCTCTCCCACAGGTGGCAGGGAAAGAAAGGGCTACAGTGTTAGTGGTGGGGGAAGTGGGTGGATGTTGGTGGTGGGGAAGTGGGTGGATGTGGTGGTGGGGGAAGGGGATGGGTACTGCTGGTGAGGGTAGGGGATGGGTGTTCGTGTGGTGGGGGAAGTGGGTGGGTGTTGGTGGTGGGGAAGTGGGTGGGTGTTGGTGGTGGGGAAGGGGGTGGGTGTTAGTGGTGGGGGAAGTGGGTGGACTTGTTATTGGTGGGGGAATGGGATGGATGTTGGTGGAGGAGGAAGGGGATGGGTGTTGGTGGTGGGGGAAGGGGATGGATGATGGAGATGGGGGAAGGGGATGGGTGTTGGAAGTGGAGATGTGGGTGGGTGTTGAGGGATGTGGGTTGGGGAAGGGGATGGTGTGGTTGGAAGTGGGGATGTGGGTGGAACAGAGATGGGTGTTGTTGGGATGTGGGTGGGTGTTGGGGATGAAGTAGAGTGAATAATAGCAAATTCTTGAAGGACTCCAGCCAGCATCACCCCATCTCTCTTGCTCGGTAAACACCTAAAATGATATCATCAATAATATTCGCGGGCCTGTTGAAAGGATGAAACTTTTTTTTTGTGCGCTTTTTACAAAAGTCATGTTTCTACGGAATAAGGCGTGGAAATGAATTATTTTTTGTGGATTAGGTGTTTTGAATGAACATTGAACATATTTATGCAAAGAAAAAAATGGGTCTGGACCATTACTTTAACCTATTCTCTTATTTTATCTATTTATCTACCTATATAGGTATCTATCTATCTATCTATCTATCATCTATTGTAGGTAGGTAATCCACTATCAGAGATGGGTGAAAGAAAACATGGGAGAAAACAGAAAAAAACACAGAGAAAACGGAAACTGATATTAGGTAGGTAAGTATTATGGTATTAGGAAACGGTGGTAAGGAGTGACTGCTTAGAACATAAGAACATAAGGCGTATTTTGTGGCGCCAATTTTGTGTATAATTACTCTTTTAAGCTCCGCCCCTGCTTGCCATCACAAAATACGATTGTAGCGCTCCCAAAAGCACTTTCTAGATGTTGCGGAGTAAAAGTGTCGTACACTTCATTTACCTCTTACCGAGGCTCAAGGATATCGTCAAGATTGCCATAATTGAAGGCACAGCAAAGAGTGGTAGCGTATGGTCTGTATTACACATCAATATCTAATTGTTTTGAGCTCTTAGAATGGCTAGCATCGTTTTCTGTGCAGGAGCTGATCGCTGTGACAGAGCTGAATCAGTGAGAAAATGTTCGTATTCATGGCCTGCGATAGGGCTCTAAAAGACTCTCTTTTGTGTGATATGACATATACCAATATATTACATTCTTATTGCAATTGTAATATCACTCATGAAATAATTTAAATATTTGATTATATTATAACAAACATACAACAGTTTTGCCCCTCCAGCCACAAACATCACAGAGATTCGGACGCTACACAGCGCCTAAAGTATTGTTCGCGACATCATAACACAGCGCTTCCATACGGGAATTCAGAAAATGTATCTCTATGGCAGCCTACTGACTTCCGAGAGAGATATCTTACATATGGCAGCTTGTTTAAGGCACAGGCAGTCCATCAAGACCGTTGAGGAATGTTCAGATGCCACTTGTCAATTATGACGAAGCTTTTAAAAGTATCGCCTTCCTTCCGCGAGTAATTTGAACAGACGCGCATTGGTATAACTATCATCATTTTCATAATGGGTGGCAAGAAAGACCTAACAAAGGAGCAAATTAAAGTTATTGTATCCCTACACAAGGCATAGAGGCCAGTGGAAGAAATATCAAGGATTGTGGATGTTACGAGGAGATGTGTGCATAAGTGGGTGGAGAGTTTCACGGTGGGTTGGCGGGGTCGTGGCAGCCGCGACACCGTAACAGTATAAGTGGCCAGGGCGAGGATGTAAAACATCAGCAAGCACCCTAAATGTCATGAAACGTCAAGTGGATGCCCATCCTCAAATATGAGCAAGAAAAATATTGCGATATGACTTTTACATCCTCGCCCTGGCCACTTATACTGTTACGGTGTCGCGGCGAGGTGAGGTGAGGAAGGCAAGAGTGAATGAAGAGAGAAAAGTTATCAAAGAACTTAGGGAAAAAGGTGAGGAAGGAGGTAGGGAATGGTATAAGTTCTTGAGAGGAGAAGAGAGTAAGCATACAGGAAATGTAAAAGAACTAGTGGTGAATGGCAAGTCACTAGGAGAGAAAAAGGAAATGGTCAGAGCTGTAGAGGACGTCTGGAAAGATATTGGAGGTGTGAATGACCTGATAGTGTCTTAGGGAACATCACCCTAGGGAGGAAAATAGAGGAAGTGATGGCTGAAGAGATTAGAATGGATGAGATTGAAGAGTATGTAAGAAAACTGAAATTTGGAAAGACCCTGGGAATGGACAGTATCCCGAATGAATTCTATAGAGAGGGTGATGAGGGAGCAATTGAGGAATGCACGAGTTGTTTAGACATATATGGAGAGAGGGAAGGGTGCCTGGTGCCTGGAATGACAGCAGAGTGACTCTCATACATATGGGAGGACACAAGAGGTAGGAAAGAAATTAAGAATTACAGGCCGAAGCGGTGTGTGACACGATATGTAAGATTTTCTGTGGTGTAATGAATGAAAGACTAGGTGAAGTTGTGGAAAGAAATAAGGTGATGGGTGAAGAACAGAATGGATTCAGAAAAGACAGGAGAGGTGAGGACAATATGTTGTAGTGAATGAAGTGATGAGAGAACAAGGAAGGAGGAAGAAAGAATATCTAGCCTTCCTAGATATTGAGAAAGCGTACGACAGAGTGGATAGGAGAATGCTCTGCAAGGTATTGGAGACGATTGGCATGAGTGAGAAGGTTGTTAAAATAATAAGCAGTATGTATGGAGAACACACAGGCCAAGTTCAGTATGGTGACCTCGAGACTGGATGGGTGAATAGTAGAGAGAGGAGTAAGACAGGTCTGTGTCCTTTCTCCTCTACTTCTTGGATTATATGTGAGGAAATGGCAGTGGAGAGTGAAGCGTACAGGTCTGGGTGTGAAAATTGGAGATGAAGTGTTGAGTGTACTGTGTACTACTGCTGTATGCAGATGATGTGGTGATCCTTAGTGAAAACCACAATGAGCTACAAGAGATGCTGAATGCTGTGACTGAGTATGGAAGGGACTTCAAACGTTAGGCTCAGTAAGGAGAAGAGCCAGGTGTTGGTGGTGATGGGGATGACTCTGCGGATGACAGGATTTGGATGGTGGGTGGAATGAAATAAAGAAAACGAAAGAGTACAAGTATCTGGGTATTTGGTTGGATGATAAAGGATGTGAGAAAACTAAACATGAGAGGAAAACTAGAGCCAACCAGTGGGTTGGAAGGCTAGGCAGTGTGGCAAGATGTCGGGCCAACAAGTATGAAGTGGTGAGAGGACTATGGAAGGGTGTGGCAGTCCCTAGCATTATGTAGGGCCTGGAAACAATGGTGTGGTCTAGGAAGGAGTTGGACAGATTGGAAGCAACACAGAACAAAGCAGGCAGAATAGCATTAGGTGCCAATAGGTATGTGGCAGTGGAAGCGATTAGAGGAGACATGGGATGGAGACGTTCAGAGAGGATAGCAAAGCAGGACTGAGGTACAGAGCTAGACTGCAACGAATGGATGACAGCAAGTGGGCAATGTAAGGTTTGGGACTGGAATATGTATGGGAAGTGGATGAAAGACTCAGTAAAAGTGGAAAAGATGGACAGGTTGAACTGGGAATGTTTGTGACAGGAGTGATGAGACATGGGAAGTTCAAAAAGGGGAAATAAATAGGAGAGTGGAAGAGAAAGGGAAAGAAGAATGGCTGAGGGGAATGAGTGAGAAATCAACACTGAATGGTACAGGAGAAAGGACCAGCCACGGTATGAAAGGTTCTATGATGGGTGGCTATGGAGGGGATTTAATTACTCTTCAGAGCCAGGACAAAGTCGCTGGAGGTAAATAGTCGTATTACAGATGGAAGAATGGTGGCAGCAAGGTGTGTGTGTGTGTGTGACAGGAGTGGATGAAACCGTGAAGCACTGATGCTGGAATGTGAACGGTATGAGTATGCTAGAACAAAGATGTTGGAGGTAGTGATAGGAGAGGCCGGAGTGGAAGAATGGAGAGAGATGAGAGACAGGAGTGTGGAGATGGAGTACCTGTTGGGGTTGTGTGCTGAGTGGAGGAGTGACAGTCGTGTGATTGAGAGTGTAAAAGAATTCTTGGAGAATCTTGGAGAGCACGTATGAGAGAGAATGAGAGGCAGGGGGCCCCTCAGTGATGGGGGACCCCGTGTGGGTGTAGGGGTGGGAGGGGGAGGGTGAAACACCTGGCCAGAGTGCTTCACAGAGAGGTGTCACTCGGGCCGCGCCATTTTGGATTTTGAACAGGTGGCGCGCTATGCGGATGGTGGCATTTCGTCAAAGTGTCACAATGCTTATATCATTACTGTGCACGGTGCTGTGCCTTTTCAATACCCTAAGACGCAAATATATGTAGTATTACGTTAAAATAATGAACTGAAGTGGTTATAGGGTTCCCAGAATTGGGAGTTCCCTAAATTTTGGGGGGGCACAAAAGTGTCAAAATGCTTATATCATTACTGTGCACGGTGTTGTGCCTTTTCAATACCCCAAGACGCAAATATATGTAGTATTAAGTTAAAATAATGAACTGAAGTGGTATTGATGGACGTATTTTTTTTTTTATTACACCTTTTGTTCCTTTTGTATTTCATACCGAAGCCCCGTCATTCCAATAAATTGTCTCCAATCTCAATACCCTCTCCCCCACACACACATTTTGTTTTGGCTGAAGTCAAAATGGGTGGGTGGTGATGGATAGTGGGTGAGTGAATGGGTGGGGGTGATGGGTAATGGGTGTGGGGTGATGGGTGAGTGAATGGGTGATGGGTAGTGGGGAATGGGTGGGGGTGATGGGTAATGGGTGAGTGAATGGGTTGGGGGTGATGGGTAATGGGTGAGGGAATAGGTGGGGGGTGATGGGTAATGGGTGAGTGAATGGGTTGGGGGTGATAGGTATGGGTGAGTGAATGGGTTGGGGGTGATGGGTAATGGGTGTGGGGTGATGGATGAGTGAATGGGTTGGGGGTGATGGGTAATGGGTGAGGAATAGGTGGGGGGTGATTGGTAATGGGTGAGTGAATGGGTGTGGGGTGATTGAGGGGTAATGGGTGAGTGAAGGGGTGGGGGGTGATGGGAAATGGGTGAGTAAATGGGGGGGGGAGGGGATACTGGGTGAGTGAATGGGTTGGGGGTGATGGGGAAATGGGTGATTGATTGATTTAATGCCAAAAAGGTAAATTTAAATGTTAATGTGCCAGACAAGGGAAGGGGTGAGCGAATGGGTGTGGGGTGATGGGTAATGGGTGAGTGAAGGGGTTTGTGTGGTGATGGGTAAGGGGTGAGTGAATGGGTGTGTGGTGATGGGTAATGGGTGAGGGGAGGAATTCCCTCCCTTCTTTGATTCTTTATTTCTTTCCTCGTCAGTTCCTCTTCTGACCCAGCAAACACAAAGACGGAGGGCCTCCGGAGGCCCTCCGTATGTCTTTTCGGCGGCCAGACGGAAAGTTACGACGTAGGGCCGCTGGGAATGAATTGTTCAGGCTCACCGGCGGGCCGCTCCCAGCGGCCCCCCGTAGGGCATATGAACCCTTTGCCGCTGTTATATTAACTGATTTAGGAATTTATGGTTATACTTTCTAAGTATATTGCAGATATAAAAATGTTTTAAGGGGTGTTGCCAACCCATTAGCCGATTAATAGACTAATGGCTGTTCAACACTTAAAAACATTACTATATAATGCAATATGCTTAGAAAATTTAACCCGGGAAAAATTCCTGTGTCGTTATCCAGTAATACGATGAAAGGAGATTGCTAGGATCATAATTGCTACGGACATTGTTTATTTCATAAGGGACAAAAACATTTTCGTTATTGAGTTTACTGCTGGGTACGTGGAACACTGAACGGCGTGAACAGCCATGGAGAAGGATATAGGTTGCGGCGAACAACAAACAACATCCCCCCACTCGTGCGTTTTCCAAGTAACTGATTTTTTTCACTCAGAAAACAGCGCCAGGCGCCGTCAAGGAATTCCTAAAAAAACGTGTCGTTACTGCAAATTATTTATATTTTCAGTCTATTTCGATATAATGAAGGAGCGAAAACATGTTATAACTAGGTTCTCATTATGTTATCGACTGGTTAAGGGTGACAATTTAGGCCTTTTGTGGGTTTTAAACCCTTTGTAATGGCTATCGTACGTTTGGCAGTTTAGTACATTGAGAGCTGGGAAAAGATTTCAAATAATATTCTATTCTAAATCATGATATTATTCATATGTTAACTCCATCATCTACATATTCCTTATTAGGTGGACCGCTGAGTATTAATATGTGTTTGATAATATGTTGGAAGTTATTGAAATAAGGGAAAATATGACGTTGTGTTATTCCGTAATAATCTTCGCCGCGGTTAATCAAGTGTTATTTTTTTATATGATACATACTACACAGACCAAAAACTATAATCCTTTTCAATGTAAACTCCTTCCCTATGTACGTATCTCATCTTTATTTTCTATGTATCTCTGGGTGTTCCTGATTAAAAGCTGGAAATTTTGAAATAAACTCGAAAATATTTGATAATTTCTATAAAACTATTAAAAAATTTTAACAATTTTTTAATAGTTGAACAGGCTAATACTAGTGCATGGTACCAATATTGAGTACTTGTATATTACGAGTTAATCTATATAATATGAAATGAATATTTCCCACTTACAAATAACGTACCAGCGCGCCTCCGGAGGATTGACGTCAAGTTTCCACGCTGTCACTATGAGGTAATACTACATCAAGATAATCAAGAACTGTTGTTTTTCAAAATGTTTACACATAGAAATATTCAATTCTTGATAATCTGTACATTAATTTCAAAATAGTAAATTATCCCGCTGAAAAATACCCACAAGCGAGCTCCGTAGGGCTGACGGAGGTAAATTTGCCGCCGGCGGCGCCGTTCGCAGCTCTAGGCTAGTCGGCCCGCGGTGATGGTTAGCTGGGGACTCTCTTCATCCCTCCAATATCTCCTTACTCCTATTCCTCCTTTCTTCTCTCATATCTCTTCCTTTTCTCTCTCCCACCTTCATTATCACCCCATCATCAACAAAAAGGAGGAGCGATTCCCCCCTCTACCTGCACGGTCGACTGTCAGTGCCGTGCACCCTCGCTAGGAACCGCTGCCGTCCATGAATCAAAATGGCGCGCATGGTAAATCACCCGAGTGACATCCTCTCGGTGAAGGTCTCTGACCCTGGCGGTGCATTACCTCTCCCCTATTTTGATTCTTCCCAATAGATTACGCACTGTGGGAGAGCGCCGGACCAAAGGCTCACCGACAGCATCCGCTGGGTGACTCCCAACTCAAGAAATCAAGATCAAACGTTGCTTCAGAAAACATTTGGGATGGTGGGTGCGGGGAATGAAAGAAAGAGAACGACAAGAGTACAAGTATCTGGGGTATTTGGTTGGATGATAAAAGGTATGAGAAAAACAAAACATGAGAGGATAGCTAGAGACAACCATTGGGTTGGAAGGCTAAGGCAGTGTAGGCAAAGATGTCGGGCCAAACAAATATGAAGTGGTGAGAGGACATGGAAGGGTGTGGCAGTCCCTAGCATTATGTTATGGCCTGGGGAAACAATGGTGTGGTCTAGGAAGGAGTTGGGAAGATTGGAAGTAACACAGAACAAAGCAGGCAGAATAGCATTAGGGAGCCAATAGGTATGTGGGCAGTGGAAGCAATTAGAGGAGGACATGGGATGGTAGGCACGTTTCAGAGAGAGGTAGCAAAGGCAGGACTGAGGTACAGAGCTAGCTGGCAACGAATGGAGTGACAGCAAATGGGCAAGCAAGGTTTGGGACTGGAATTATGTATGGGAAGTGGATGAAAGGATCTCGGTAAAACGTGGAAAGATGGACAGTGAAACTGGGAATGTGTGTGACAGGAGTGATGAGACATGGGAGTATGGCTGTATGCAAAAGGAAATAAATAGGAGAGTGGAAGAAAAAGGGAAAGAAGAATGGCTGAGGTGGAATGAGTGAGAAATCTCAACACTGAAATGGTACGGAGGCAAAGGGACCAGCAACGGTAGTATGAAAGGTTCTATGATGGTGGCTATGGAGGGGGACCTACTCTTCAGAGCAGGACAAAGTCGCCTGGAGGTAAATCGTCGTATGTAAAGATGGAAGAAGATGGCAGCAAGGTGTGTGGAGGGGTGTGACAGGAGTGGATGAAACCGTGGAGCACTTGATGTGGAATGTCGGAACGGTATGAGATGCTAGAACAAAAGATGTTGGAAGGTAGTGGAAGGAGAGGCGGAGTGAAGAATGGCGAGAGATGAGAGACAGGAGAGTTGGGGAGGAGAGTACCTGTGGGGTTGTGTGCTGAGTGGAGGAGTGACAGTCGATGTGGATTGAGAGTGTAAAAGAATTCTTGGAGAATTGTGGAGAGCACGTAGGATTGGAGAGCATGAAAGGCAGGGGCGGCCACTCAGTGATGGGACCCGTATGAATGTTGATCAGAGAGAGGAAGGAGGGGAAAAAGAAAATCCCTAGTTTTGCTTCCCCTTCTGATTCTCTCCCAACAGATACGTGCGTGGGAGAACGCCCGGACCCAAACGGGCCTTCACTGACAGCATTGCTGGGTGACTCCCAAATCAAGTCAAGATCAAGATCACACAGGCGTAATGAGGGAATGCATGAGTTGTTTGCGTCATATATGGCGAGAGAAAGAGGCTGGTGACTGGAATGACAGTAGAGTGACCCTCATACAGAAGGAGGACACAAGAGTAGGAAGGAGATTAAAAATTACAGGCCAATAGCGGTGGTGACACGGTTGTAAGATTTTCTGTGGTGTACTGAATGAAAGAATAGGTGAAGTTGTGGAAAGAAAATAACGGTGATTGGAGTGAAGAGCAGGAAATGGATTCAGAAAAGACAGAAGAGGTGAGGGACAATATGTCTGTAGTGAATTAAGTGATTGAGAGAACAAAGGAAGGAGGGAAGAAGGAAATATCTAGCCTTTCTAGATATTGGAGAAAGCTACGACAAGAGTGGATAGGAGGGAATAACTATGTAAGGTATGGAGACGATTGGCATGAGTGAGAAGTTGTTGTTAAAATTAATAAGCAGTATGTATGAGAACAACAGGCCAAGTCGTATGGGTAACCTCGAGGACTGGATGGGATGGACTAGTAGGAGAGGAGGAGGACAGGGCTTGTCCTTTCTCCTCTACTTCTGGGATATATGTTGAGGAAATGGGAGTGAGAGTGAAGCGTAAGGTCTGGGTGTGCAAATTGGAGATTGAAGTGTGAGTGTACTGCTGTATGCAGATGATGTGGTGATCTTAGTGGAAAACAACATGAGCTACAAGAGATGTTGAATCTGTGACTGAGTATGGAAGGGACTTTCAAACGTTAGGCCTCAGTAAGGAGGAAGAGCCAGGTGTTGGTGGTGAATTGGGGCTGACTTTTTCCAGCGATGACAGGATTTGGATGGTTGGTGGGAATGAAATAAGAAAACGAAAGAGTACAAGTATCTGGGTATTTGGTTTGGATGATAAAGGATGTGAGGAAAACTCAACATGGAGGAAAACTAGAGCCAACCAGTGGGTTGGACGGCTATGCAGTGTGGCAATATGTCCGGGCCAAACAAGTAGACAGTGGTGAGAGGATATGAAGGGTGTGGGCTGTGTCCCTAGCATATGTATGGCCTGGAAACAATGGTGTGGTTCTAGGAAGGAGTTGCGACAGATTGGATAGGTAACACAGAACAAAGCAGGGCAGAATTAGCATTAGGAGCAATGGTATGTCGGAAGTGGAAGCGATTAGAGTAAACATGGGATGGACGCACGTTCAGAGACGAGGATACAAAGGCAGGACTGAGGTACAGAGCTAGACTGCAACGAGATGGACGACAGCAAGGGGGCAAGTAAGCGTTTGGGACTGGAATATGTATGGGGAAGTGGATGAAAGAATTCAGTAAAAGTGGAAAAATGGACAGATCGCAACCTGGGAATGTTTGTGACAGGAGTGATGAGACATGGGAGTAGGGTGTGTGTGCAAAAAGGAAATAAATAGGAGAGTGGAAGAGAAAAGGGAAAAGAAGAAATTGTGGAAATTATCCACCAAACACCCTCTCATAATTGGTAGTCAGTGGTAGTTCGTCCCCCCCCCCCCCCCTAGTGAGGAGTATTTTCCGACCACATAGGAGGCGCCGTGTAGGGCCATATTTATATACAATTGTAATGGGCAATGGGTACTAATTTAAGGTAATTAAGTAAATGATTAGTATTGGGATAGGATAAATCAATATTCCCGTGGTTAAAAGCATTGCCCACTTAAATAATTAGCCACCTAATTGGAGCGCGGTCATGGCTGCCGCCCATTTAGATTTCTAGGCCATGACACATACCACGTGTCATAAGGTATTCGGTGGGGGGTCTCGGCACTCTCGGAGAAATCGTACACCCAGACCCTTCGTGAAGATAACATCTCTTACTAATATTATAGGTTTGTATAAAGAAGAGAATTTTGTTACATATGTTAATAATGTACATAAGCTTAAATCAAAGGATCGTATGTCTTAGCAACTACAAGACGATAAACAAATTGCCGCGTCAAGCTACTGATGTGATAACCACTTGACGCCAAAACCACGATTTCGCTCCGCCCACCGCCTCGTCATTTACACGGGCAGAACATGAACACGGGCGACCACTCGGATCACAAGGGACCATTGCAGATTAATCAAACCAATCAGCCGTTTTCAACCCACTATCACCGATAAGTCTCGTAGTTGGTTAATTAGACTGGGATGATGTGTCGGGAGATAGGACATTTGGGTTTGATTGTTAGGTAAGAGAACCCTCAGATAAATATGTTATGTGCATTAAATTTCTACATTGGTGCCCCGAGTGAGGAATATTGATGTTCATGTGATTCAAAGTGGTCGTTAAGTGAGGTAATTATGAGCCTACCACAATCGCTTGGGTATGAAGGCTGAGGCGGGGGTTTTCGCAGCGTCAGGACTGACTCTAGCTGTTTCAACTACCATATGCCAGGTAGATAGCATCAGAGGTTTTGCCTATAGAACTAGTTAGTTGTGTAGTTAGGTGGTGGTTGGAATTAAATACGCTTTGCTACGCGATCCTTGTTCAGGGCCGCGAGGCTCTACCACACTTAGTAGAATTGTAATTATCAAACAAAAACTCTTTATATAGTAACGTAATGTCCATTTAATATTTTATTTGACTGGGTTAATTAACTAAAATCATGGCGAAGTTAAGCTAAGCATTTCATTATCAGCTAAGTTAGGCCATGCTCACATGAATTTATTAATGTGGTGAGGGACGCAATTAAGGAGCAGAGGTTCCTATTGATTAATATTAATTTGGAGAAGGTCTACGATTGCTAAATGGGCAGTGGGAAAAATATGGGACGGCTTTTTTACTGCCTATATGAAGTTCAATTAAGACAAGCGGGGGATAAAGAAATTTATTCGTTACTTGGTTTATCAACACTTAATGCAACAACCGAAATGTCAAAGATATCTCGATAAAGGTAATTGAATATGAGGGATTACTGGAGTGTGCTCATAATTCCATCAAAAGCTATAGCTTCTTTAAACCCAAAAGTTTGCAAGGTATTAAGCCAGAACCCCCCCCACAGGGAGATCACGGATATACGCCTGAGGGTAATCAGCTATATCAGCCACCCTCAGAGTTTAAAAGATTCCCTCGTAGTGGGTAGTTATCCTGCACCTGTTACGCAAATCAAAACAGCCTGTAATTACGATTAAACTCTCCGCCTCCCAGTATACCACCTTAGACTACTCAATTAATAGTACAATCCCTAATTCCAGGGCGACTACTTCTAGTGAAGTACGAATACTAAATAATTGTGTCTCGTTCCCCCCCTCCTGTGAGGGGGACATAGACCCTCCACCATGTAATTAAACAAAAAAAAATCTATTCAGATGATTCCACGAGAGTTTGAAAGGTTAATGCGCCTGGAAAGTGTCCCCTTAACCCTGTTTCCTGGTAAACATGCTTCAAATGCATGCCCCTATTAAGCTAAGAACTGTAGGAAATGTAAACATCTGTTCATAACATCGCCCTTTGTCCTAACAGTGATAACAAACTCAGACCTACCAAGTAGTTAATAATGGCAGTCACTATAAGAGTAGTCAGCAGCTGTTCCCACTGCGGCTTGGAATAGGAGCCATAATGGTCATTCAGTCAATTAAAAGACGATGTTGCGACAGGGGGCACAAAGATCCTTCATAAGCAGGGAGATAGTTGATTATTACAACTACCCATAATTAATAAAGTGAATTTAGCCCATATCAGGTTTGTCGCCCAATAATGAAGCTCAAAAACTATGGACATAGTTCAACCCTGTCCAATTGGAAGATATAAATGTAGGGTAGCGCTGTAGTAGTAAAAATATTGGTAATCAGTTAACACTGTAAGTTGACTAAAGGACACAACTGAAAATGCGGAGGGATAATGGTGTTAAAGCTAGTAGTAATACTTTCCAAGGACGTTGATGGTCCTTTCCAATTAATAATAGGAAACCGATTATTTTGGGCGTTACCTAAGGAAGGTCATCAAAATACAGAACGTACTCAATGTTCACTAGTGCTGGGTGGTAAGGTAATAATGGGACCATCCCACATACCCATACATCGAACAGGAGAGTATTCTAGAGCATGCAAACCCCTGTAATTACCAGAATAGGAACCACTTTCTTGCCCACACAATAACGTGATGTTTTAGAGGAAAGTGGTATTCCAGAGTTCATAATGAATATAGTGCACTTATGAAAATCCTAATAAAATGTGTCGCGAGGAGAATAACCTCAAATTGAATACAGGATTATGGTTTAAAGGCCCTACCTGGATGAAAGAGTGTAATAATAATCCTAATAGGTTTCACTCAGTCAGACTATCGAAGATATATGGTTTAAAGGCCATACTGGCTGAAAGAGGAATAATAATCCTAATATGGTTTCCACTCAGTCAGACATTCTGAAGATATAATAAGGGAACCTGAATTGATCCCAGACCTGTGATAGACATAGAAAAGTTCTTTTCCTTATTAGCAAATATTCCCTGAGGGTTAATACTCCCTGCAGGGTTGATAACTCCCTGCAAGGTTAATATTCCCTGCAAGGTTAATAAAAAGGGGATAGCTCTGATCTTTGAGTTTGTATCAGAACCCAATACGAGCAGGTATTTCCTGAGGAATATAAGCTATTTCGGACTTAAGCCAGCCCCCATAGAAACAAATTGACCAAATTATTAGGTCTGTACCTTGATCATGAGGCATAATTAGGTGTCGAGGTCGAAATTTTCAAGCTGGTCTTCCAAATTACCTACCTGCCCATCCACCACTAATTCCCAAAACGCCATATCCTTACTAATTGTTGATAGGAAGAATATCATAGAAACTCATTACATGCGGAATGGCTACAATATTAGCCCCCTCGAGATCAGCGTGTAAATTTTGGGAAAATCATGGGTAGACAGGCAGTCAAATATTACCTCAAATCTATCATTAAATTAATAGATTCTGAAGGTAGACTAGTTCTAATCTAGGTCCCCCTGAAACTTCCCCAATTGATAAAGAGATCCTAAACCATTTGAGGTCAATGGTGATGACTATACGGGGCTACTATAACATCTATTTCCTGCCAAGGGTTAATATTCCTTGCAGGGTTTAATATCCCTGCGGGTTGATACTCCCTGCAGGGTTAATATTTCCTTGCAGGGTTGATACTCCCTGCCCCAGGGTTAGGGTTAATATTCCCCCTTTACAGGGTTAATACTCCCTGCCAGGGTTAATATTTCCCTGACGGGTTAATTTCCCTGCAGGGGGTTATATTCCTTGCAGGGGTTAGGAGATAACTCTCCCCCCGATCAAGTATATGTCAACATATTCAATGGATCCTCTATCAGAGCTGTTTAATTTTAAAATACCTTAAAGACAAGAGCCGAAACCACTAATCAAATGTTCGGCGCATGTGGCCTGGCGGTGATGTCACATGAAGCGGACCTTCAGTTTCGCAGGCCCCCAGGTGGAAAATTATCTACCAAAACACCCTCTTCATAATTGGTAGAGTGGTAGTTTGTTTCCCCCCCCCCCCGTATTGAAGCGGTATTTTCCGACCACATAGGAGGGAGAGTTATAAGGGATATGTATATATAATGTCATGGTAATGTTAATAATAAGGTAATTTTAAGAGTAATATGATTAGTACTGGGATAGATAAATTAATATTCCCAGTGAGTTAATAAGCATTGCACTAAATAATTAGCACCTTAATTTGGAGCGCGGTCATGGCTGCCGCCCCCCATTTAGATTCTAGGCCACCTGACATCATACACGGTCATAGGTATTGGTAGCGGGGGTTCGCCACTCCTCGGAGAATCAGTCACCCGACCCTACGGAAGATAACATCGCTTACTAATATATAGTGTTTGTATATAAAGAAGAGATTTTGTAAATACGTTAATAATTGACATATAGCTTAAAATCAAAGGACGTGTCTTAGCAAACACAAGAGGATAACAATACCGCGTCAAGCTAATGATGTGATAACCACTTGACGCCAACCACGATATTACGCCTCCGCACCCACAGCCTTCTGTCATCACGGGCGGCCCTGCAACACGTGGGCGGACACATGGATCACAAGACCATTTGCACACAGTATTAATCAAACCAATCAGCCGTTTTCAATCCACTATCCACGACAAGTATCTAGTGGTTTAATTAGCTGGGATATGTGTAGGGAGATAAGACATGGGTTTGATTGTTAGGTAAGAGAAACCTCAGGATAATATGTTGTAGCATAAATTTCTCCAAGAGAATGGCTGAGGGGAATGAGTGAGAAATCAACAGCTGGAATGGAAAGGGAGAGAAAGGACAGCCACAGAATTGAAAGGTTTATGATGGTGGCTATGGAGGGGGATTTACCTTCAGAGCCAGGACAAAGTCGCTGGAGGTAAATAGCGTATTGACAGAGGGAAGAAGGTCTGGCAGCAAGGTGTGTGGGATGTGTGTGACAGGAGTGGATGAAAGCGTGGAGCATTAATGCTGGAATGTGAACGGTATGAGTATGCTTAGGTAACAAAGATGTTGGAGTAGTGGTAGGGCGGTTGGGGTGGAAGAAGGAGAGAGATGAGAGACAGGAGTGTGAGATGAGTACTGCTTTGGGGTTGTGTGCTGAGTGGAGGGAGGAATGGGGGGACAGTCGTGTGATTGAGGGTGTAAAAACAATTCTTGGAGAATTCTTGGAGGAGGCACGTAGGAGGAGAGCATGAGAGGCAGGGGCCCCAGTGATGGGGGACCCCGTGTGGTGTGGTACTGGAAAAATGGGGGGAAAATGAAAAAACTCCTAGTTTTGCTTCCCCCTTTGCTTCTCTCCCAACCAGAATTACTACATGTGTGGGAGAACTCCGGACCAAAGGCTCACGACAAGCATCCGCTGGTTGACTCCAACTCAAGATCAAAATCAATACAGGAATCTACGTGTGTGGGAGAACGCCGGACCAAAGGCTTCACTGACAGCATCTGCTGGGTGACTCCCAAATCAAGATCAAGATCAAATCAAGATCTGTCGGATTCTGGTCCTGTTGAATGTTGTTTTAAAAGTGAATTTTCCCCTTTATCATAATGGCGTGAGTATAATGCATGGCTTACCAGTACTACTGCTGCCTCGGGGAATCCATTGATGGCGTTGATAATGGCGGCAAGAGGGAAAAAGGGAGATAATGGAGGAAGAAATAGGACAGGTGGAGGCGGCCTTTTTGGGAGTGGAAATAATGGTTGAATAATTCACCACAGAGAAATATTGGATTATATTGCCCGGTGTGGGGACTGGGGGTTTATTCAAGTTTTTATTGGTATTATTCTAGTGTTTGCCACAGGGTTATATGGAGGAGAGTTTCACGTACGTACAGCCCTTTTACTACTCACGAATTCAATTTTTTTTTTGGTCAGTATACTGTACACTACTACTGTACTTTCGCCTCAATATAAAAAAAACAAAAAAAACAAAAATAATATTTTGTGGTTAAGGTTAGGTTGTTTCTTTAAAATTGTAAGGCTAGGTTGGGTTTGGTTAGGGGTTAGGTTAGGTTAAAACATACGGTTAGGTTAGGTTCAATTTTTTTTTTTTATTTTTTTTTTTTCGTTTGCGCAAAATAAAACTAGCACCATTAGAACAAAACACCTATTGGGAGGCCCAAGAAAAAGTAGTTGGTGTCTCTGAAAACGAACGTTTAAACTCTCCTCCATAATTTCCCCCATTTCTCCCCCTCTCCCCCAAAACAAGCTGGGGAACCCGGGGAATGCGGGATATTTAGCTGGGGTGCAAAATATGCGTCGCAACCACATAGTTTTTGAGTTTGGGGTGTTGAAAAAAATCCCTAGGTCTAGGGAAAATGAATTGGATTTCTTCCGAGTCCAGAGACGGGGTTTAACTTGCGATCCTCAACATAATGATGACCGAAGTGTCCCAGAACCCCCCCAACCCCCACTAGGAGGTTAGGTTAGGTTAAATTTGGTTAAGTTAGGTTACCGGTGGGTCAAGCCCCCTGCTAGGTTAGGTTAATTTTGTGATTTAAAGTCACTACGGCCCTAGTTTGTTAGTTTCTCCGGGCCCCCCGTCACTCGGCCCCCCACCCCGGGCAGGGATGCTCAAAAATCCCTCGAAAGGGAAAAATTTATGATTTTTTATGGCACAAAAACCCTTACGGGGGGGGGGCCTGAGGGAGATGCTTGTACGACCCGGTCCCCCCCCCGGTACGGTTACCCGGTTGGCATTTTGGGGGGGGAATTTTAGGGATGGGGGGGAAATTCTCCCTGGACCAATCACAGGGGCAGCGCCCGCTTTACCCGGGCCTTTTATTACCCAATCATATCCTCTCAGCTGCCCGGGGAAGCCAAAATTAAAAAAAATTTAAAAAAGAGATTTCCCAAATGCCGCTGTTGTGCTAAAATCGGCCCCCCTTTGGGAAAATTTGGGTCCCTGAGCTTTTTTAAAAACCAAAATAACTCTACAAAACTTAACAAAAAACCTATCAAAAACCCTTTACCCTAACCAAAAACCCAAACCCTAAACATAACAAAAGTTTCCAAATTTTCGCTCACTTTGTATTTCATTTTTTTTATTGGTACGGGTTTTTTTACAAATTTGGTTGGGTTTTTACCCAAGCTTTTTCATCATTTATTTCCCCTTACTGTGTGTTTTTACAGGAGCTGGGTTCAACCCAAGTAAAAAATACTTACAACTTTTGGGTTGGCCAAAAGTTTTGGGGATTCCCTTCAAAAGTGTAGATTTGGGGAGGGGTAGGAAATACCGCCCCCAAAGCCGGGACATTAGATGGTATTTTTGAATAAAGGGGTTTCGAGCGGTTTTTTATAAGGTTTTTAAATATAAAGTACCAGAAAATAATTTAAACAAGATATATATCCCTATCTGTACATTTGTGGATTTTTTACTTTAAATAATGAAAGCAGTTCTTTTAAGTAAGGGCCCAAATGAAAAAGGGTTAATGGGACAGACCCGGGGAAACATTTTAATGACGTGAAAAGGGTACTCCAAACCCCAGGGGGGGGTAAACACAGCCACACAGGGAGGGGGGGTTCGGAGTAGGACCCAAAAGGGTTAAAAACGTCCCTGGTGATCTTTTTTGTTCTGTCCCCTCCCCGGGCCCGTTGCACCCTATAAGGAAAGCTGCCCGGAAGCTGTTGTTCCGGGGCCTTTTTGAGTGAAGGTTTTTATGCGGGGTTTCCCCAAAGATGGGGCTATCCTCGTCTTTCATGGGGGATGGCGTGGCTGCTTGGGTCAGTTAAAGTCATCAAAAGGGGGGAGTATTCAGCATCCCCCTAGGCGCCAGTACTAAAAAAAATCAGAACTTTTTAAACCCCTCTTTGTATAGATTTAAAAAAACCCTACATAAATATATAAACCCCGTACGCTAATAGGTGGAGCATGTGCACGATGGCGGCCCCCTCCAAAACACCTCAGCATCTTTCATTGGTTCGGTATCAGGAACTACACTTTTTTTGGGTTTTGTCAAAATGTAGACTCCAACAAGTCCGAATTTTTCACACTGCCGTAGATTTCCTATGGGGGTTTACAGTGATGGTGGGAAAGCCTGGTTTTCTTGCAAAGAAGTCTGCAAGGGTTTTTCCCCCCGGGGGCTGGCATGAAATATAGAGTTTTAAGAACAAACCCCCATTTGCCTTCAAGGACGCAACCAGATTTTGACTGCGGTTTTGAACCTTCTTCGATGTTTCCCCAAAAATAGCTTCAGATTGTTCTTCGGAATTGGTCATCAAGGGTTTTCTCACACTTGGCAATCCGCTCTTGCTTGAATGTGTCCTACTGGTCATACTCCATACAGTGTCTTCACTGTAGGGGAGTGTCTGGAATCCCGAGTTGTCCATCACGACTTTCGTATCAAGCGTGACGAGAGCGTCTCCATCGTCACAAAAGGGGGTTGCCCATTCCATTTGTTATTCCAGTCAGTTCACGCACACCCTTTCTGAACTCTACCGCACAGCGTCGACTGCTCATGGTGTTTTCCTGTCTTTTTGCCTTTGCGTTCGTCAAACTCGTATACCAGCTGGAAATTTCAGGTCCAGCAACCATCCACCTCAGGAGAGCTGCTGGGTTTTCAGTCAAGCCTACAGCCCCTCCATCCCCTTTAATTGCTTCGTTCAACTGCTCATGGTTTTTGATCCAGAGCGATGGCCGAGAATGAATTTGCCGTCTTTTGCACTGTGAAGTGACCTTGGGGTGAACTGATGTACACACTTGGGTGTGCATATTGCAGTTGGAGCATATCTCTGATATGCACTGGCAACCACCGGAGTAGTGTGTGCGGTCCATGGCGAAAAACCATGGTACCAGCTTCTCGAGCGTCTCGCATACGTTGGAAAGTCCCTTTTCTCTTAAAGCTTTCAGAAACTGCATAACTAGAAGTTCCAGAGAAAGTGCCCATACTCCAGTATAATGACTGGGGTGTTCTTCTGATTGAGTTTTGTTCCATTCATAGAATGTCAGTGGAGTTCTTCAGCAAGCCAGATCAAGCAAATGGTCACTGTAATGTTGATATGATTCTCTTGAAGAATACTGAGTGCAGCTGCCGTGACTTGGTGAGCCCACCTGGTTCTGTTTACATGCCCACCTCCCATCATCGACTCCGCTCTACCTGATGTGGTGACGTGTGCTTCCACGAGGGCATTTGTCCATCCACTACCTTCAACCCAGTCGCCCAGAAACTGGAAGAGGGGCCCTCTCAATGTGCAAACCTCCAAGTATTACGACAAATCGTTTCTCGCCATACAAATCAGGCCAGCGCCACTGGGTCTGTTTGCTGAGTGCATACAGAGGCTGGTCTACAGTGAATACAGGGATCTGCCCTGGGTTGGATGATGTATGGCCTGCTCTAATAGTGTCATCGAGTGCGTACATGGCGACCGTATGAGCCTGGTCCCTGGAAGAGCGGCAGCAGAGACTGATTTCCTTTTGGACGGATGGACGTTGTGCTCGCTGCAGCATGATGGCCTGCCCATGACATGTATTCATTAAAATTGATCTCAGCTTGGTCATGGAGTCTCCGTACTTCACTAGCCATCCATTTTCTTCTTCCCCGTGCAGCAAAGACGGGTATTAAGCCCGGAGTTAAATCCACATCCACCATTGGCACGTAGTACTCATTGGCATCTAGACCAGCTGGTGGGACCTCTGTATATGCTGCGGGTAAGGGTCGTATACTCGTGGAAACTGGTTGTGTTGTCGTACGAGGCAGTTTTCTCTTCTGGGCCATCCCATGTACAGCCATCGTTGGGTGTTGTGTTAGAGATACATATAGCTGTACCGTGAAAGCTATCTTTCGATTTGTTCGTATTCACACAAATCAGGCTTCATTTAGGTGCCATAAAGGTTTATGGCAGTTATGGGGTTTACCCCATGCATTCTAATTTAGGAAAATGGCTCAGCATGCAGAAAACCATAGAATAGCATTTGAGATCATGAAAAATATTAATTAGAAGCGGAGATATGCCAAAATCGGTGAATTTCTAATTTTTATGGCGGCCCCTTTTTAAATAGTGCCACGCCCCTCAAAATGCAAATTCAGCTGGGGTCCCACCTCTTATTATCTTTAAAATATGTTGTAGTACACGTGTGCAAAAGGGCGTGCTTTCTTCACAAAATGAACAAACCTTTGATTTAATGTGCTAATAAGAAGCTGTACTATTTGGAGGTTTTGGTTAGGGTAATATTAATCATTTATAAATAAAAAATTGTCAGCCCGTAAAAAACTACTTTATGACTTGCAAATTATCAGACAAGTTAGATTTTTGTTCGCTTAATAGTGATGCTTTCCTTAATGGAGATAGTTTTTTCTGTGCAAACCTCAAAAAAGTGTTTTTTTGCAATCGAAAAAATGGACTGCCGTATTTGCTGGCGCATAAGACACAGTTTTTTCCCTTAAAAAAAAGGGAAAGCAAAGTTCAACCCCGGGGCGTCTTAGTGGCCATATTAGCGAATGAGAGGTCGGCCAAGGAAGGGAAA
>JACEEZ010015134.1:5000-12500 GCA_016584305.1 Chionoecetes opilio
GGTGAGTATAAGGGTGAATTTAAGGGTGAAAGGTTCAAAAGCGTTTAAGATGAAGAAACAGGGGAAGGTGAGCTAGTGAAGATCAGGGAAGGGACAAGGGTTTTATAGGTGGATTAGGTGAGCATAGGGTGAG
Source organism: Chionoecetes opilio (assembly GCA_016584305.1). Lineage (NCBI taxonomy): Eukaryota > Metazoa > Arthropoda > Malacostraca > Decapoda > Majidae > Chionoecetes > Chionoecetes opilio. The sequence goes on from JACEEZ010015134.1 coordinate 5,134, forward strand.
AGTTAAGGGAAGAAAACGTTAAAAAGGCAAGAAAGAAGAAGCAGGAGGACGAGGAAGAATAGGATTGAAGGAAGAGAGAGAGGAGAGAGAGAGAGAGGAATGTAGAGAGAGAGAAGAGAGGAGATAGAGGAGAGAGAGAGAGAGAGAGAGAGAGAGGAGAGAGAGAGAGAGAAGAGAGAGAGAGAGAGTGTGTGTCAAGGAGAGCACACCTGTCGTCCAATTAGCCTGAGTCAGCAGGTGTCTCTCCTTCTGCACCTTCAGGACAAAAGACCAACGTGACGAAAAAGAAAGAAAAGAGTAAGAAAAAAAGGGAAAAAGAAAGAAAATAGTAAGAAAAAAAGGAAAAAAAGAAAAAAAAGAAAAAAAAATAGTAAAGAAAAAAAGGAAAAAAAAAGAAAAAGAAAATAGTAAGAAAAAAAGAAGAAAGAAAAAAGAAAGAAAATAGTAAGAAAAAAAGGAAAAAAGAAAGAAAATAGTAAGAAAAAAAGGAAAAAAGAAAGAAAATAGTAAGAAAAAAAGGAAAAAAGAAAGAAAATACTAAGAAAAAAAGGGAAAAAGAAAGAAAATAGTAAGAAAAAAAGGAAAAAAGAAAGAAAATGGTAAGAAAAAAAGGAAAGAAGAAGAAAAAGCATACCAATTTGATCAAGAATTCGAGAAAAAAAAAGAAAAAAAATTGAAAATAGTAAAAAAAAAAAATTAAAAAAAGGGAGAATAGAAAGAAAAATCATACAAAATTTGTTCAAGAATTCGAAAATAAAGAAATAATAAAAACAAACTAGAGGACGAAAAAGAGACGATACTGAGTGATAAAAACTAACATATGATAATGGGTGAAAAAAAACTATAAAAAAAGGAGGGTAATGAGTACTTGAGATAGGAGTGAAGAGGAAACAGTAATGGTGGTAGTGGTGGTAGTAGTAGTGGTGGTAGCAGTAGTGGTGGTAGCAGTGATAGTGGTAGTGGTGTTATCTTGTGTAAATGGTGGTGGCGCCGCTCCGATCAAGTTATCATGACCAACTTTCTCTCTCTCTCTCTCTCTCTCTCTCTCTCTCTCTCTCTCTCTCTCTCACATAAACAAAAGTCCAATTATTAATCCTTCAGGCCCGCCAGTCCTCGCCGCCTTAACTTGATCCTGATGGAGGGGCGGAGGAAAGGAGGGAAGGGAGGGAGAGAGGAGGAGGAGAAAGGAAGAAGGAAGAGAGAAGAGAGAAAGAAGAAGAAGGGAAGGAGGAGGAAGGAGGAAGGGGAAGGGAGAGAGAGGGAAGGGAAGAGGGAGTAGGGAGGGAGAGAAAGAGGATAAGGAAGGAGAAGGAAAGAGGAAAGGAGGGAGGAGGAGGAGGAAGAAGAGGGAGGGAAGAAGGAAAGGAAGAGGGAAGAGAGAGGAAGGAAGGGAAGAGAGAGGAGGGAAGGGAAGAGAGAAAGAGGGAAGGAAGAGAGAGGAGGAAGGGAAGGGAGAGAAGGGAAGGGAAGAGAGAGGAGGGAAGGGAAGAGAGAGGAGGGAAGGGAAGGGAGGAAGGGAAGGGAAGAGAGAGGAGGGAAGGGAAGAGAGAGGAGGGAAGGGAAGAGAGAGGAGGGAAGGGAAGAGAGAGGAGGGAAGAGAAGAGAGAAGAGGGAAGGGAAGAGAGAGGAGGGAAGGGAAGGGAGGAAGGGAAGGAAAGAAAAGAAGGGAAGGGGGAAGGAAGAAAGGGAAGAGAGGAGGGAAGGAAGGACAGAACGAATAGAAAGGCATGGAGAAATGATGGAAGAATGAAAAGAAAGGAAATAAAAGATGAATGGTGAGAAAGAGGGGCATGAAAAATATATATAAATGCAGGAAAGTGAAGAAGGAAAGGAGGAAGTTAGGATGAAAGGAATTTGGAAGAAAGGGAGGAAGAAAGGAATTTGGAAGAAAGTTGCAAAGAATAGGAAGGAATGAAGGAATGAATAGTAGATGTGTGTGTGTGTGTGTGTGTGTGTGTGTGTGTGTGTGTGTGTGTGTGTGTGTGTGTGTGTGTGTGTGTGTGTGTGTGTGTGTGTGTGTGTGTGTGTGTGTGTGTGTGTGTGAGAGAGAGATCGTAAATTCCACCACCAAGGAGCCATATATACACAAACACACACACACACACGCACACATGTACGCACACACTATAAGGCCATCACACACGTCCATACAACAACTTGCCTTACATACAAGGAGGAGGAGGAGGACGAGGAAAAGGAGGAGGAGGAGGAGGGAGGAGGAGGGGGAGGAGGAGGAGGAAGGAGTTTATTAAGACAGACAAAAATATACTTCTACTTTATCATCAACAACAAGAACAATTACTACTCTTTCTACTATTTTCACTACTACTATTACTACTACTACTACTACTACTACTACTACTACTACTACTACTACTACTACTACTACTACCACGACTACTACTACTACTACTACTACCACGACTACTACTCTTCTAGTAATAAGATTGCCAACCTTTAATCAGGTTACCAACAGTCGTAGTAGTAGTGATAGTAGTGATAGTAGTTGTAATAGTAGTAGTAGTAGTAGTAGTAGTAGTAGTAGTAGTAGTAGTAGTAGTAGTAGAGAAGAAGTAGTAGTAGTAGTAGTAGTAGTAGTAGTAGTAGTAGTAGTAGTAGTAATAGTAACAGAAGTAGTAGTAGTAGTAGTAGTAGTAGTAGTAGTAGTAGTAGTAGTAGTAGTAGTAGTAGTAGTAGTAGTAGTAGTAGTAGTAGAAGTAAGTAGTAGTAGTAGTAAAAGTTAATCATGATAATAGTAGTACTTCCAACAACAACAAAAGTAACAACAATGATAATGATGATAAAATAATGATAGCAGTAATAACAATAATAACAATAACATCGAAAATATCAGAAATAGCAACAACAACAACAACAACAATAACAACTAGCCTTCTAATATCACACACACACACGCACACACACACACACACACACACACACACACACACACACACACACACACACACACACACACCTCGCCACGTGTCTTAGCCGCAAAATAAAGCTTCGTGTTACTTTCCTTATCAGCTGCGTCTATTTGCAGTCACCCTCAACCTGATATAGACCAATCACCCACCTGCCCCGCTGACCTGCCGGGGGGGAAGGCAGGAGGTATGAAGGGCTTGCTTGTCTCCTTGCTCTCTCTCTCTCTCTCTCTCTCTCTCTCTCTCTCTCTCTCTCTCTCTCTCTCTCTCTCCTGCTTGTTGGTTTTACTCGCTATAATCGTAACTTAAAGAGAAAAAAAGGAAAATATGAGACAGAATACGATGAGGAAGAGGAGGAAGAGGAAGAGGAGGAAGAGGAGGAGGAGACGATAAAGCATAAGGGAAAAAATAGTATAATCAGAACAAAATACGATGATGGATAAATGAGTTTCTTAAAATCAGACTCAGAAATATTACCACAACAATGCACAGATCAATTAATGTGAAGAGAACAACGACCTTCAATAATATGGTAAATAAACTAATGAGACCTGAAAACACACAGACACACACATCATCATCATCATCATCATCTATACAGGTAACATGACTCCTCTCTATTCCTCCCTCTCTCTTCCCTCTCTTTATCTTCTCTCTCTCTACCTTCACTGTTTCATCTGGCTAATCAACTTCAGATAACATAAAAGGTGTACATTTTCTCACCTGGTACAAAGATGATTTAAATGGAAGTTTCACCTGGCTAATCAACTTCAGATAACATAAAAGGTGTATGTTTTCTCACCTGAGTACAAAGATGATTTCAAGAGAAGTTTCATCTGACTAATCAACTTCAGATAACATACGTAAAAGGTGTACATTTTCTCACCTGAGTAAAAAGATGTTTTAAAGGGAAGTTTCGCCTGGCTATTTAACTTCAGATGATATTAACCCCTTGAGACCCAGAACGTAATTCCCATTGTAATTTAGCTAACATTAGACGATTTCAAGTGCATATCAGCAATATTTGATAGATATGACCTGTTTATTATCCTTGTTCACTAACTAATTTGGTATATTTAGTTACTTTTTGTAATTTTATGGCTTATAACAGACGATTTCATATAGCAAAGGAGAGATCTGGGCGTGAAGGGGTTAAAGGTGTATATGTTCAGGTGATTTAAAGGAAAGTTTCATCTAGCTAATTAACTTCGGATGACATAAAAGGTGTAAATGTTCTCACCTGAGTAAAGAGATGAGTTATAAAGGGCGGCATCTGGCAATCATTACTGGGTGATGGAACACACACATTCGGTGGCGAAACTCATTAACACGTGAAATTAATTACAGGAAATTAGGCAATAATTGTAATTACTGGCTGCGTGATTAATTGATAGTCATTAAGAGTTTTCAGGCGATTTAAATCCCTCTGTCCATATTGACTGCGAGCAGGTAACAGACGGCGCTTCTATTTATTTATGTGTGTGTGTGTGTGTGTGTGTGTGTGCGTCGTGCGTGCGTGTGTGTGTGGTGTGTGTGTGTGTGTGTGTGTGTGTGTGTGTGTGTGTGTGTGTGTGTGTGTGGTGTGTGCATATCTAATTATACATGTCATATATATTCTTTTGTTCAGAGCGATTATTTATGAATCTTTGGGTGTTTATTTGAGAGAGAGAGAGAGAGAGAGAGAGAGAGAGAGAGAGAGAGAGAGAGAGAGAGAGAGAGAGAGAGAGAGAGAGAGAGAGAGAGAGAGAGAGAGCATTAAGTAAGAAGAAATAGCTAAGGTGAATGAGGACACCGAGGGACAGAGGAGACGTGTGTGGTAAGAGAGGGGAGGGCCGAGGTATGCAAGGTGAGGGGAGAGGTGAAGGTGAGGGGAGAGGTGAAGGGGGGTGAGGGTGTGATGTGAGGGGCTCAGTCTACCTTGGTGAGGATGCTTGACCGGGTCACGCCGTGGGTATGTGACCCTCGTCAAGTGAGGGGAAATGGATGACGAGGGGAGAAGGGAGGGGAGATAAGGGAGGGAGGGAGGTGAGGTAAATGATTAAATGACACTTTTTATGCCTCCTCTCTCTATTCTCCCCTCTTTTGCTATAATGGTTCTTGGTATTCCTCCTCCTTCTCCTTTTCCTCCTCCTCTTCTTCTTTTCCTCCTCCTCTTCCTCATTTTCCTTCTCCTCTTATTTTTCTCCTTCTCTTCCTCATTTTCCTCCTTCTCTTCCTCATTTTCCTTCTCCTTTTCCTTATTTGCCTTCTCCTCTACCTCCTTTTCCTCCTCCATTTCCTCCTCCTCTTCCTTATTTTCCTTCTCCTCCTTTTCTTCCTTATTTTCTTTCTCCTCTTCCTCTTTTTCCTCCTCCTCTTCCTCTTTTTCCTCCTCCTCTTCTTCCTTTCCCTCCTTCTCTTCCTTCTCTTTCTCCTTCTCTTCCTCATTTTCCTCCTCCTCTTCCTCATTTTCCTTCTCCTCTTCCTATCTGCCTTCTCCTCTACCTCTTTTTCCTCCTCCTCTTCCTTATTTTCCTTCTCCTCTTCCTTCTTTTTCTCCTTCTCTTCCTCATTTTCCTCCTCCTTTTCCTCCTTCTCTTCCTTCTCTTCCTCATTTTCCTCCTCCATTTCCTCCTTTTCCTTCTTTTTCTCCTTCTCTCTCCTTTTTCTCCTCCTCTTCCTCATTTTCCTTCTCCTCTTCCTTATCTGCCTTCTCCTCTACCTCCTTTTCCTCCTCCTCTTCTCCTCCTCTTCCTTATTTTCCTTCTCCTCTTCCTCCTTTTCCTCCTCCTCTTCTTCTTTTTCTCCTTCTCTTCCTCATTTTCCTCCTCCTCTTCCTTCTTTTTCTCCTTCTCTTCCTCCTCTCTTCCTCCTCTCCTCCTCCTTTTCCTCCTCCTTTCCTCCTTTTCCTCCTTTTCCTCCTTTTCCTCCTCCTCTTCCTTATCTGCCTTCTCTTTACCTCCTTTTCCTCCTCCATTTCTTTATTTCTCCTCCTCTCTCTTTCCTCCCTCTTCCTTATTTTCCTCCTCCTCTACCTCCTTTTCCTCCTCCTCTTCCTTATTTTCCTCCTCCTCCTTTTCCTCCTCCATTTCCTCATTTTCCTCCTCTTCTTCCTTATTTTCCTTCTCCTCTTCCTCTTTTTCCTCCTCCTATTCCTCCTTTTCCTCCTCTTTCTCCTTACTAACATCAAGTGCAAACATAACAACTAAATACCAAAATTAAATAGAGAAAAACATCACATCAAATATTCACACTTACATTAAACAAAATTTCACAATGGCAGAAAACAATACGAATAAAAAAGATTAAAACAAGAGCAGAAATTACAGACTGACAGGATATAAACAGACAGAAACAGACTGACAAGTACAAACATACAGACAGCCAGACAGATAGACAGACAGGCGTTCATAGCTGACAGGACAAAAACAGACAGAAACAGACAGACGGGGCAAACACACAGACAGCCAGACGGATAGACAGACAGGCGTTCATAGCTGACAGAACAAAAAAAGACAGAAACAGACTGACAGGGACAAACACACAGACAGCCAGACGGATAGACAGACAGGCGTTCATAGCTGACAGGACAAAAAAAGACAGAAACAGACAGGCAAGTACAAACATACAGACAGCCAGACAGATAGACAGACAGGCGTTCATAGCTGACATGACAAAAAAAGACAGAAACAGACAGACGGGGCAAACACACAGACAGCCAGACAGATAGACAGACAGGCGTTCATAGCATACAACACCCAGACGATAATTTACGGGGCCCCTGGGGAGTATGCAAGGGCGCCAGGCTCTTGAAAGAGGGAGAAAGGGGTGTTGAGAGGGCCAGGTGTAAAAAAGGGTCTTGAGAGGGCCAGGAGGTGTAAAAAGGGTCTTAGAGGGGTAGGTGAAAAAAGGGTCTTGAAGGGGTAGGTGTAAAAAGGGTCTTGAGAGGGCCAGGTGTAAAAAAGGGTCTTGAGAGGGGTAGGTGTAAAAAAGGGTCTTGAGAGGGCCAGGAGGTGTAAAAAAGGGTCTTGAGAGGGGTAGGTGTAAAAAAGGGTCTTGAGAGGGGTAGGAGGTGTAAAAAAGGGTCTTGAGAGGGGTAGGAGGTGTAAAAAAGGGTCTTGAGAGGGGTAGGTGTAAAAAAGGGTCTTAAGAGGGGCAGGAGGTGTAAAAAAGGGTCTTGAGAGGGCCAGGAGGTGTAAAAAAGGGTCTTGAGAGGGGTAGGAGGTGTAAAAAAGGGTCTTGAGAGGGGTAGGTGTAAAAAAGGGTCTAGAGAAGAGTAGGAGGTGTAGAAAAGGGTCCTAGAGGGGTAGGAGGTGTAAAAAAGGGTCTTAAGAGGGGCAGGAGGTGTAAAAAAGGGTCTTGAGAGGGGCAGGAGGTGTAAAAAAGGGTCTTGAGAGGGGTAGGAGGTGTAAAAAAGGGTCTTGAGAGGGGTAGGTGTAAAAAAGGGTCTTGAATGGGTAG
>JACEEZ010015134.1:17500-20000 GCA_016584305.1 Chionoecetes opilio
ATGAATATAAACAGATAGACAGACTAACATCAATTTATGAAGGGAATAACTAAAGAAAATCGTAATTAAATAAGTTGATCTCCATTCACTGTCCATACATTGATTAATAAACGAGAATAGAAATAAATATGAAATAACATATAAATTAAACAAACTAAATTGATACACTCCCCTTTCTTTATTCTCTTACTGTCCTCTTTATGGGGAATGGCAGCTAGCGGACTTTTTGTTACTTTTTCGCCCCTAGCTATTTTTTGTTACTTATTTTTCGGCCTTAGCCAGTTTTTTTTACGTATTTTTCGCCCTTAGCCAGTTTGTGTTACTTATTTTTCGCCCTTAGCCAGTTTTTCTTACTTATTTTTCGCCCTTAGCCAGTTTATGTTGCTTATTTTTCGCCCTTAGCCAGTTTTTGTTGCTCATTATTCGCCCTTAGCCAGTTTTTGTTGCTTATTTTTCGCCCTTAGCCAGTTTTTGTTACTTATTTTTCGCCCTTAGCCAGTTTTGGTTACTTATTTTACGCCCTTAGCCAGTTTTGGTTACTTATTTTTCGCCCTTAGCCAGTTTTTGTTACTTATTTTTCGCCCTTAGCCAGTTTTTGTTACTTATTTTTCGACCTTAGCCAGTTTTTGTTACTTATTTTTCGCCCTTAGCCAGTTTTTGTTACTTATTTTTCGCCCTTAGCCAGTTTTTGTTACTTATTTTCCGCCCTTAGCCAGTTTTTGTTACTTATTTTCCGCCCTTAGCCAGTTTTTGTTACTTATTTTTCGCCCTTAGCCAGTTTTTGTTACTTATTTTTCGCCCTTAGCCAGTTTTTGTTACCTATTTTCCGCCCTTAGCCAGTTTATGTTGCTTATTTTTCGCCCTTAGCCAGTTTTTGTTACTTATTTTTCGCCCTTAGCCAGTTTTTGTTACTTATTTTTCGCCCTTAGCCAGTTTTTGTTACTTATTTTTCGCCCTTAGCCAGTTTTTGTTACTTAATTTTTCGCCCTTAGCCAGTTTTTGTTGCTTATTTTTCGCCCTTAGCTAATTTTTCTTACTGATTTTTCGCCCTTAGCCAGTTTTTGTTACAGTTTTGCCCTTTGCCCTTATTTTTATGTAGAAAAAACAAAACACAAAACACACAGGAAACACCGTGAAACACTTTAATGGCAAACTAGAACGTCAAGTAAACATTGATTTTGAAATGCTAAAAAGGTTCCTTTGACTTCAAGGTAATCATAAAGACGCCTCAGTAAAATAAAATACGTGTTTTTTTATTGATTGGAATTGCAGGAAATGTAAAAGACTGAACTTGAAAAATTATAATAGAGATAAATTGCAAAACTGAGAAAGGCAAAAAAATTAGGACTGAAGGAAATATGAAGAAAAATGATAAATAAGAGAAATGGGAGAAACAGAGTGAAGATAAGGAGGAGGAGAGAGATGTGAAGAAGGAAGGAAGGAATGAAGGAAGGAAATAAAGGAGGGAAAGAAGGAAAATAAGGGAAATTAATCAAAGAGGAGATATATAAAGATGGAAAAAGATGAAAAGAGAGATAACAAATAAGAAAATAAGAGGAAGAGGAAGAAGGGAAAAAGGACAACAAGGAGAAACAAGTACGAAAAAAAGGACAACAAGGAGAAACAAGTACGAAAAAAAGGACAAGGAGAAACAAGTACGAAAAAAAGGACAAGGAGAAACAAGTACGAAAAAAAGGACAAGGAGAAACAAGTACGAAAAAAAAGGTCAACAAGGAGAAACAAGTACGAAAAAAAAGGACAAGGAGAAACAAGTAAGAAAAAAGGACAACAAGCAGAAACAAGTACGAAAAAAAGGACAAGGAGAAACAAGTACGAAAAAAAGGACAACAAGGAGAAACAAGTACGAAAAAAAGGACAACAAGGAGAAACAAGTACGAAAAAAAGGACAACAAGGAGAAACAAGTACGAAAAAAGGACAACAAGGAGAAACAAGTACGAAAAAAAGGACAACAAGGAGAAACAAGTACGAAAAAAAGGTCAACAAGGAGAAACAAGTACGAAAAAAAGGACAACAAGGAGAAACAGGTACGAAAAAAGGACAAGGAGAAACAAGTACGAAAAAGAGGACAACAAGGAGAAACAAGTACGAAAAAAAAGGACAAGGAGAAACAAGTACGAAAAAAAGGACAACAAGGAGAAACAAGTACGAAAAAAAGGACAACAAGGTGAAACAAGTACGAAAAAAAAAAGGGCAACAAGGAGAAACAAGTACGAAAAAAAGAACAACAAGGAGAAACAAGTACGAAAAAAAGGACAACAAGGAGAAACAAGTACGAAAAAAAGGACAAGGAGAAACAAGTACGAAAAAAGGACAACAAGGAGAAACAAGTACGAAAAAAGGACAACAAGGTGAAACAAGTACGAAAAAAAGGACAACAAGGAGAAACAAGTACGAAAAAAAGGACAACAAGGTGAAACAAGTACGAAAAAAAGGACAACAAGGAGAAACAAGTACGAAAAAAGGACAAGGAGAAACAAG
>JACEEZ010015134.1:35000-40101 GCA_016584305.1 Chionoecetes opilio
GACAGAGGGGACCATATATCAAGGGAACAAAGGGATGCAACGAAATATTAAAAGTGGAGAAGAGGGGAGAGGGGTGACCTTCCTCCCCCCCCCCTCCCTTTCTCTCTCCTTTCCTCCCTTCCTTCACATTAGTTTTCTTGTTACCGGAGACGAAATTACAACTTCCTGCGTCTGTGAGTAGCGCGTTGCAGACTTTTAATTATTACCTGACTGATGGTGATGATTATGACTGAACTAAGCCATGGGAGGAGGCACAGGTGGGGCTCGTGTATCGCACCTGTAATTGACGTGGCGTTACCTGAGTCTGATTGATGATATTGATGTAGCGTAGAGAATTTTTTTTTTGGTTTCCCCCTTTTAAATTTGGGGGGGGAACATGATAGTAGTAAAGATTTTCATAGTAGCAGAGGGTTAGCTTCTCCCATGGGGTGCCGGGACCAAGTTCGATCCCCGATGGGCGAATATCATTAAGATCTTTATGCCCATGCCTAAGAAAAACCCCAGCGGGACCCTTTTTTACCCCCAATTTCGAGTGATCGGGGGGACACAGGGGGGCGGAATGACCTTAACACAGGCGTCACTATAAAAAACCCGCCGCGCCACCAGGACGGGGGCCCGCCCTCAGACCCCCAAGTGAATCTCAGGGGCCCAATCCCACCCCCGGAGGTCACTGCCTAAGGCGCTATAGGCAAAAGTAAAATAAAGAAGAGAAAAAGTAGTAGTAGAAGAATTAGGTCGTATTTAAAGTGGAGGGATTTGGTAGTATTAGATTAGTATAGTAGTAGTAGTAGTAGTAGTAGTAGTGTGTAGAGAGTAGTAGTGAGTAGTAGTAGTAGTAGTAGAAGATAGTAGTAGAGTAGTAGTAGTAGTAGTATAGTAGTAGAGAGTAGTAGTGTAGTGTATTTGTAGTAGTAGCAGTAGTAGTAGCAGGGTTGTAGTGGTAGAAGGAATGATGAAGATAATAACTAATAATAACAATAATAATAGTAACAATAATAACAGTAATTACAATAACAGTGATAACGAGGCAGATAATAATAGATAATAATAATAACGCCAAAATAGCAATAATAAGATTAATAAAGAAAAAGCGGCAACAATGTTTTGACAAGAGCAATAGGCAAGTACATATACACTGAAGCCAGCCGTCAAAACACCAAACATCGAGCTTTTAATAGAGCACCTCTCTCTCTCTCTCTCTCTCTCTCTCTCCTTTTCTCTCTTCTTTTTCTCTCTCTTCTTATCATCACTACTTTTTCCTTCTCTTCTTTCTTCTTCCTCTTTCCTTCCAAGTTTATTCCTTTTTCCTCTTCCATTCCCTCCCTTTTTTCCCTTTCAATGCCGGGTTTCCCCTTCTCCCTCCTCCCCCCCTCCATTTATTTCTTCTTTACCCCATCCCCTCTTATTTACGTGAGGGTGTGAGGTAAGGAAAGGGGAGAAGGAGGAGGAGGAGGAAGGAGAGAGAATGATAAAGAAAACGAATGAAGGACGAGAGAGAGAGAGAGAGAGAGAGAGAGAGAGAGAGAGAGAGAGAGAGAGAGAGAGAGAGAGAGAGAGAGACACACACACGGACACACACACACACACCATAACAAAGGTTGAAGCATTAGTAGACATTTTTCATTGGAATCATCATCAAATTAGAGAAAGCTGGACGGCCATTGCTCGCTCCCCGCTGCCAGACGTAAGACGCTCACCACATCACCACCTAATTCACCACATTCACCACACACCCTTCACCACACCCCCCCTCATCACCACTATAGGTTTCTAGTACCAAATAAAAGGTAAATACGGTAATAGATAAGGTAGTAAGGGTTGAATAGAAGGGTGTATATGGAAAGCTGAGGTTTTTGGAAGGTTTAGCAGCGCGCGGCAACAGTGGTGTGTGTGTGTGTGTGATGCCAGAGGTGGTGGTGGTGGTGGTGGCCAGTCATTGCTGTGTGTTTGCCTGGTGTATACATGCATGTCATCACTCCTGTCACACACACACACACAACACACACACACACACACACATGCCTCCATTCATAGCTAAGATAAATAAAGATGATTATGACGAATATAACAATAGAATATTAATAAGGATAAGATGTAAATAGAGCACATTTTTGGGGAGAGAGAGAGAGAGAGAGAGAGAGAGAGAGAGAGAGAGAGAACACAATAGAAGAGCAGAATAGAACGAGAGAATAAAGAATAGTTTAAAGGGACGGAGAAACGAGGGAATGAAGAGAATGAAGAAAGAAGTGAGGGGAGGAAGAGGAAGAAAGAAGTGAGGGGAGGAAGAGGAAGAAGGTACAGATGAGAAAAGAAGATGAGGGTGAGGGGAGAGGGGTAACTGAGGTACAGCCAGTACTCGCCCGACCCCTCACTTCCCCTCTTTATTGTGAACGAGGCAAAAATCGACTCCCCCCTTTCTCTCCCCTCTTCTCGGAGCCATTCCAGACCCCTCGCTCAGGTTGGGAGGGGAGAAAATGAGGGGAGAGAGAGTGAGAGAGAGGAGATGAGGGAGAGATGACGAAATATGCAATAAAGGCAAGACATATGAGGGGAAATGAAGTTGTGAGAAAAATATGAAAGAAAAAAAAGTGAGGGGAATGTCCAACAAATCATAAGCGGGAAAGAAAGCAACAAGGAGAAAAATAACGGACAAGGAAAATTAAGATAAAGAGGGGAGATGAGGGGAAACGGTAAGTCCTTAAAGATTACTGCTGTTCTTCGTGTGTGTGTGTGTGTGCGGGTGTGTGTGTGTGTGTGTGTGTGTGTGTGTGTGTGTGTGTGTGTGTGTGTGTGTGTGTGTGTGTGTGTGTCGCAGGTGTGAGGGAAGATGTAGGTGAGGAAAGAGAACAGAGGGATGGAGAGAACGAGACAGACGAGGGGAAGGCAGAGGGGAAGAGCGAGGGGAGTTTACCTGAATAACACCTGAGCAGGATAGATAATAATATTGTATGCATATGTGTAGTCATGTATGTGTGTGTGTGTGTGGGTGGGTGGGTGTGTGTCTGTGTCTGTGTGTTGTGTGTGTCTGTGTGTGTTTTGTGTGTCTGTGTGTGTGTACATGTGTGTGTGTGTGTGTGTGTGTGTGTGTGTGTGTGTCTGTGTGTGTGTTGGTGTGTTTGCGTGTGTGTGTATGTGTATATATGTGTGTGTGTGTATATATATGTGTGTGTGTGTGTGTGTGTACATGTGTGTTTGTGTGTGTGTGTGTGTGCGTGTATACATGTGTGTGTGTGTGTGTTTGCATTGTACCTATGTATAAAAAACTAACACATTAAATAAAAAGAATATAAAACGTTACAAAAAATTCAAAACTCTATTTTTTTTTTGTGTGTGGGGTTTGGGGGTGTGTTGGTGGGGGGTGTGTTTTTTGGGGTGTGTGTGTGTGTGTGTGTGTGTGTGTGTGTGTGTTGTGTGGTTTTTGATTTGTGGGGTTCTCCCAAATTTCCCTTCATTTCGGTAAATAAAAATGTTTCACCTGGAATTCCCTCCAAGGGTAGGAAGAGGAGGAGGGGGAAAGAGAAGAAAGAAGAGGAGGGAGGGAAGAGGAGAGGAGGGAGAGAAGGGGAAAGAGAGGGGGGGAAGAGAGGAAAAGGGGGAGGGAAGAGGGAGGGAGGGAGGAGAAGAGGAGAGGAGGGAGAGGGGGAGGCAAGGGAGGAAAGGGGGGGGAAGGGAGAGGAGAGGGAGGAAAGGGAGAAAGAGGGGGGAGAGGGAAAGAAGAGAGAGAGGAGAAGGGAGAGAGGGGGGGGAGGAGGGGAGGGAAAGGGGGAGAGAGAGAGGAGGGAAGGGGAAGAGAGAGGAGGAAGAGAGAGGGGGAGGAAGAGAAGAGGAGGGAGAGGGGAGGGGGGGAAGAAGAAGGGGGGAAAAGGGAAAGGGGGCAGAAAGAAGGAGAAGAAAAGGGGGAAAGGAAAAAAAAGGGGGAAGAGGAAGAGGGAGAAAAAGGGGGGGGGGAAAGGGGAAAAATAAGGGCCCCCCCCCTTTGGAAAGGGGGGGAACAAAGGGGGAGAGGGGAAGAGAGAGGGAGGAAGAGAGGGAGGAAAAAACCCCCTTCCTCCTTCCCCCCCTGTAAGTACATATCTTCTCTCCCTTCCCTCCAGGTCTTCTTATACTTACAGTTCCCTTCCCTCCCTTTCTATTACTTTTACTCCACTTTTTATCTACTGTATTTTCTATCCTTGTCTCTCTATTTACATTTCTATCATTGCATCTTTACTAATTCCCTTTATTAACCTCTTCTCTTCCTTCATGTCTCTCTTCTCCTTCATATTTATCCTCTATTTCCTTATATCCATCTCTTCTGGGTCACCTCTTACTCTCTTTATCCCTCTAACTCCAATCATTCCTTTCTTCACATCCATCACAATCATCATCTCCTTCATCTCTCTCCTTCATCACCACTCCTACACATCTGTCCTTCATAATATCCTCTACTCCTTTCTTTCATCTCATTCCTTCCCACTCCTCTTCTTCCTTTAATCTCAATCCTTCCCACTTCCTAGATTTATCCATTACTCCATCTGCATCTCGCTCTCGTGTCTCAACCCTTCCCTATGTCTCCCTTTCGCTACCCTTTCCCCTCGCTATGCTTTCCCCTCTGTTCGCCATCGTCTGAGGCTCGCCATCAACCTGCCTCGCCTCTGATAGATGTGGCCTCGACAATTTCCTGCCGTGGCCCCCAAGAGAAGGACGGTCGCCTGCCTCTTATTGATCAGCTCTTCCCTATACTCAGGGGACGAAAAAAAGAGTTCATTGTGTGTAGGTGATGATGTGTTGTGTTTAATGTGATGGTTTGTGATGTGATTTTTGCTTTTTCTTTCTCTCTCTCTCTCTCTCTCTCTCTCTCTCTCTCCTCTCTCTCTCTCTCTCTCAGTTAATTGTGTATATGCGATGGTTTATGATGTAATTTTTGCTTTATTTTCTCTCTTTCATACTTCTTCTTCTATTTTCTCTCTCTCTTTCTCTCTCTCCTCTCTCTCTCTCTCTCTCTCTCTCTCCTCTCTCTCTCTCCTCTCCTCTCTCTCTCTCAGTTAATTTTGGGATATGCATGGTTTTATTTTTAATTTTTCCCTTTTTTTATCTCTCTCTTTCTCTCTCTCTCTCTTTC
>JACEEZ010015135.1:0-35000 GCA_016584305.1 Chionoecetes opilio
TTTTTTGACTTATTGATTCAAAGAGCATTTCTCTTGAGTTTCCCGTGCAAATCAATATTTGGGAGATATGAACTTTTTATTTGGGGGAAGGAATACGTCTCCTTTTTTAAAAATCCCTCCCTCTTCCTCTTTTTGTGCCCTGCCGCTTTTGTTTCTTTACCTAACCTAAGCAAACCTAACCTGAACCAACCTCCCCTAACAAACCTTTTAACCCCTAATGGGCCCAATAATAAAAAAGTAAAAAAATACCAAACCCCGAATTAATCTCCTACCCAGGGTGTGCAAAAAAACTTACCCCAAAAACAAAAGCGACCCGGGTCACAAAAAGAGGAAGAGGGAGGCTTTTGTAAACAAGGAGACTTTTCCCTCCCCCCCCCTAAAATTTCTCACCCCAAAAACTTTGTTTGCGGGGAAACTCAAAGAGAAAATGTCTCTTAAATAAAATAAGGTAAAAAAAAACCAGCCCCTATTGTGAGGGAAGTTTGGTGCTGTCGTAAAATTTACCCTTTTGCCCTTTAAATAGCCTTTCCCACCCTCTCCTTCACCCCAAACCACACACACACCCTTACCCCCCTTTGTTGTTGTTTTTGAAGGGCAGTGATGTAAAAATAAAGGAAATTTTCCCCTGGAGTACAGCCGTGAAGTAATCACGTCGGGACGTGGCTTAGTCTTGCTGTAAAGGCAAGTGAGGCGAGGAGGCGGGGCGTCGGACGGGGGAGGCGGCACGGGACAGGGGGGCAGGTCAAAGGTGGTCACGGAGTTCAGGGCGAGAGGGACCACGTAGAAAATTTGTCGGGGGGAGTGGAAGCAGGACCTGCGCGGGAAGGGGTAAAAGGACCCCGGGGGAGTTCCTGCAGCAGGGGCAGTGCGGGGGGTGTGGGTCACGGGGGGGGGAAGCCACGAAGCACTTTATAATTTTCCCCTTTTTTTTTTGGTAGGAAGCCCGACGTCGGTCAAAACAGTAACAGGAAAGGTCAGGCGGCCCAGAAAAATTAAAAAGAAGACTGATCAATCCCAAAAAAGGTTTTTTGATTAAATAATAATTTTGAGCATTATCGTCTTTTGAAGATTCTTGGCCCGCCTGCCCCTTTCTTCCACGCCCAAACAGTCTCAAACTCCCCATTTTGCCCGCCTGCACCACACCGAGACGGTATTTTTGGGAAAAACACCATCCCCCTCGCATCGGGCCCAATTTTTTCCCATTTGAACAAGTTACTATAGGGGTTTTTCTTTAAAATTGATAGAGTTTTCCCCGGAATGGCTTTTTTAGCCCGGGAAAAGGGGGTAGAAGATGGAGGGGCAAATGGGGGGTTTGGGGAAGGTGGAAAACCCAAAACCAACAACCTTTTCCAAAGATGACTTGGAAGATACAGAGCGGGAGGGCAAGGAATCTAAGCAGAAACCCTAAGGCGAATTTTGGTGAAGAACCCGAAAGAACCCGGTTTTTGCGTTTGCTTTTTGTTATGGCGAGGCACTTTTAAAAACCCGGGCTTCTTATGGATTGCCCGCGGGTCAAGCCGTAAGAAGCCAAAAAAGCGAGCCGGGGCCCCTTCCCCACGGCTTTCCCGTTTTTGCCGTGACTCGAGAAAACAAAAAATATGGCGGGACGGGCAGAGTTTTTACACAGTGAGTTCGCGTAGAAATACGAATTACAGAAACGGAAAAAAGTAAACACATAGATTACATTCAAAGCATGGACATCCCTAAGCCCACGAACAAGTATAAAAGGTTAATGACACGACGGAAAATTTTAAAACTGGTAAAAAAAATGATCATGCTTATCAGGCTGACGATGGGGCCTAGCTGCGACTATAGTTTTTGCTAAATTTTCCCTGTAATAGGGGGAAAAATTAGCCTGTTTGTACATTAGTACCGGGTTTAACTTTGGCCCACATAAAGAGCTAAAATGGAATGACATGGTGATAGGAGAGGTGTCGGGTGAATACTTTTCGAGCTTTTAACTTAAACACAAGACGTTGTTTTTTAATTTTTATAATTATGCAATAAAAAACCAGCCGGGGAAACGTTTTCGCTGTTTCTTATGCTCCTTTTTGGTTTTAGAGATCTCTCACACTTGTTGAGAACGTGTAAATGTTGGAACTCTCGCCGACGGGGGACAGAGTACCAAAAACCTTCCCATCATCCAAATTTTCACCACAAAACATTGAAAAGATATCTAAGTATGCTTACATTATGTTGACGGCATGAACAATTTATGTGTACCTGGAGAGGTGCGATGGGTTTTGTGGTAATGATAGCTTGCTTTGAGGGAAAATTTTAAGAAAAAGGGCTCCACGGTAAGTGCCCCAAATTTGGCTCTATGGTTATATTTACTGCCTTAAAAATCTGTTTAGATTTTAATGAGTGCCGCTCCTTTTACTTTGCCTCGGCCGATTTTAAAATTTTCGGTTTCTTGAGAAAAACTAAGTCCAGTGGGGTTAGGTTGGGTAGGTCATTTTGGTTTTATGCCAACCCGATGGGCTCGAGGGGGGGTCTAGGTTAGGTCTGTAAGTTTTGTCATCTTTAAAAAAAAAGGGCTCAACCTCCTATCTTTTCTTCTTATAGACAACAAGGGGGACATGGTGGAAACCGGGGTTTTTGGGTGGGGGAGACCACAAAGGAAATATGGCCCCCGATAAAGTCTTAAAATGGGGAAAAATTTCCCTAGTTTATGGTTTTTTTGGGGGGGGCCATATTTCCCATATGGGGTTTGCTCCCCCCCCCAAAAACCCCCGGTTTCCACTGTCCCCAAGCTTTTTGGCTTAAAAGAAAAAGTGGGGGGTGGGCCTTTTTCTTAAGATTTACCATTATAATATATATAATATAATAATATATATAAAATTTTATTTTAAATAATATATATATAAATTATATATATATATATATATATGGTGTTTTTCTGTAATTTGGGTAAATTAGTATGTTTTGAAAGAAGGTTTAAGGCTTTTTTTTGGGGTACCTGATTTTATTTGACATATAATTAATGGTGTAAATGAGTACAGTAAACCCTCGTTTTTGACGAACAAATTGGGGGGAAGGATGCGAGGTTATAATTACCCGAGTGATCCGAATTTTTCGCAATAAAAATTGTGGTCTTTAATAGGTGAAAGTTCCCTATTTCCCGACTAATTCCGTGTACGTAAACTTTGTCCTTTACACTACGAAAGTTCGTACACTTACATAATGCAGCCACCAAAACTAACGAATACGGGGAAATTAAAAACAATCAAAACCCGTACAACGCATATAGAATTATTCGGTAAAAGCACGCAAACCGGGACGGGGCAGAAAAAGTGTTAAAGCGATATTGTTATATAAAGGTCCAAAAAGCGGGGGTTTGTGTGTATACATAAATTTAAAAAAAGTATACAGGAGCATCAGGAAATACCAAATACGTTCGGTTTTGGTGACTTAAGTGGATTAGGTTATGGGTCAAGAGTGTTTCTGCATATAGGAAATACAAAAAGAAACACTTATGAGAAAATTGTATTTTTTGAAAATGAATTAAACGTATTTACTGCTACTTTTGGTTGCAAATTTTCTGACCAATCAGTATTACACTGGCCTTTTTGGGTTTAAAAATTTAGGTTTAAATACATTTTTATTTTAGTTTATAGTTGGATTTTTTGTTTTGTTATTTAAATTTTTTTTGTCCTTAAAAACTTCTATAAAGGTAAATCCAACATACTTTTTTTATTTTTTGCTTTCCTTTTATATTTACCTGTTCATCTATAAAAGGGGGCAAATCGGGAAAAATTTGGATGAAAATGAACATGACTATTGTCATGTATGAACAAACCTAATGCTGTCTGTCTCTATTTCCTTTATGGGAAGGGTTTAATCTGCAATAGTAAACAGTCTATGTTCAGGTATGTTGGCCGGTTTTCATGAATGTTATCCGACCGAAAAGAAGGAGAAAACTCGGGGGAAAAAGGGGTGAGAGGAGGAGTAAATAAAAAATAAAATCTTATTTCCATGAAACATGGTTTTTCTATCAAAATTACTCAAGTGTTCTATGCAATATAACTAAAATGAAACTTCTGAAAGTCCCCAAATAAAAAAAATACGTACTAAAAAAAAAAGTCAAAAAAAACATTAAAAGGAAAATTAATTATAACATTAAAAATAAGAACTAAAAGTCACTTCAAAAAATCTTTAAAAAAAAAATACTAACATAGCAATGCATTTTATATGGGGAAACAAATTATGTTCACTTAGGGTCAAATTTAAAAATAAATTATAAGTCAAGATTAAAAGGGTAGCTTCCATAATAATGGCATGAGGGAAATTATCCATAGTTTAAAGGCCCTTTTTACAGTGATGGGTTTGGCACCGTCTGTTTGGCTCTTTGGGACATAAAGGGCTTTTAGCTGCCTTGTTTACTGGCTTATTTTCCTGACAATGGAAAACTAGATACCACTCCGGATACAACCCCTTTCAGCCTTATAAACCGAAACATTTTTTTAAAATATCGTCTTTAATTTTTTAAACCCCTTTAACTCTTTTTTGATAGGGTAAAGGTCCTTCTATCTTTCTCCCCCAATAGCAGTTTTTGCTGCAAAATTTTTGCAGTTTTTTAAAAACTAAAAAGTAAATTTTAGAAAAAAATATTTGTTTGGGCCCAAACCCATACAGTAATTCATTAAAGGGGAGGAGAGAGAGAGGAGAAAAGGGGAGAGAGAGGAGATTAATTTTAAAGCCAAAAATTACCCCAAAAATGAAAAAAAAGCCCCCCCATTTCCCAAGCAAAATATAAATCAGCCCAACCCCCAAAACGGAAAAACCCGGGGACTGGGGGCAAAGAGGCCAGTTAAGAACCCTCATTTTAAACCCGACCCTTGCCTCAGGTGCACAGGGAAAAAAAAAAATAATCATAAAGTGGGAAATCGACCCACCCAGCCCCAATGGTCCGCAGGTGCCCCCCTTTTACCTTTCCCTAAATAGTCCTTGGTTTATGGAGCAAAAAAACATGAATGTGAAGGATATGTGTTTACCATTCACAAAATCGTCGCAGTTTTGTAAATTATTTAAAGCTTTTATTCGACGGTACATTTCGTCAGTGTGGTTGTTTTTTTTTACAATTACAGCTGTGAGCGCCCCCCAGCGGGGGAGCCTCGAACACTCCTGTCAGCCGTTCTGGCGAGGCACGAAAACGAGAGAGAACCGCAAGAAGCCTAAAAAGCCGGCTTCTTACGGCTTCTCTCACCAAAAATTGCCCCTAATACACTGCCAGAATAAAAAAAACGTAAAAAAATTCAAAACGCTTCCCCCAAAATTTTCAAACAGCTAAGGACGTCATTTCCCCCCCAACTTTTTTGGGGTCCCCAATTTTTTTTTCGCCACAAGGTTTTGAAATTAGGGGGCCAACTCTCGAGCGCAGCGAGGCTGACCGAACCCTCGAGGGGAAACCCCCGCCGGGGGGGTTTGGGGGGCGGTAAGCCCCCCGTGATTTTTGTAAATTTTATGCTCTGGAGAGCTTTTGAAAGGGCCCTTTGGTTTTATCTATAATAAATTTTTGGTCTCAATTTGTCTGTTTTTTGTGTCCACAATTTGGTATATGTATATATCTTTTGGGGCCCAATATATTGAGATATACCCCCTGGGCCAAACGGTTGCCTCCCGCTGTGGCATCCCTGCATTGAACTCTCCGGCCTGGGGCCTGCAAACTGACACGTGGGCCAATCGATACCCGACCCCCCCGATCACCAGAGCTTTCACCTGGCTGTGGCTGCTGTAATCCACCCCCAACTCTGGGTGTGGGCTGCTACACCCCAACATACTGCCCCCTGAGCAAACTTTTAGCAGGGAGTAAGAGATTCGGCAGCCTAGTATTAACTTCCCGCAGGCAGCCAAAAAAATGTGTTATGGTCTGTTTCCATCTGGGGCCCGGGGCAGGTTCGGCTTGGGGTCAGTGGCCAGGGACAGGTTCGGCCCGTGCTGATCATGGCCCGGGGCAGGGTTTGGCTGTGGGGATCAGTGGCCGGGACAGGTTTGGCTGTGGGGGTATTTCCCCGGGGCAGGTTTGGCTGTGGTGGATAGTGGCCCGGGGCGGCGGCTTGGGGGATCTGGCCGGGACAGGTTCGGCTGGGTGGGTCAGTGGGCCCGGGACAGGTTCGGCTGTGGTGGATCAGTGGCCAGGGGGCAGGTGCGGTGTGGTGGTCATGGCCCGGGACAGGGCGGCTGTGGTGGATGTGGCCGGGGGCAGGTGCGGCTGTGGTGGATCAGTGGCCCGGAACAGGTGCGGCTGTGGGGATCAGGGCCGGGGGAAGGTTGGGCTGTGGGCTAGGAAAACTAGGAACCACCCCAAAATTTAAAACCCGAATCTACACGATTCCAGAAATGACCCAGCTGGCAATAAAATACCCCGAAATCCGCGAATCCGCGGAAAATTGCCCATCCCTGATAGATACGGCCCCTGTTTCATGGGCGTGATAAGACGATCAGCAGCTCTAATGGGGGGTTAGGCGTGTAATGCCCATTTTTGGGGAAATAGTAGGAAAAAATTTTTATTAAAAAATTCCCAGCTAGTCTTGTCAGGGTAATTTTTCCGGGGGGGAGTCTCCCCTCTTCCAAAACCCCCATTTTTTTTCTTCTTTTTTTTTTTGTCGCCTTTTTCTTCCTTCTTTCTTTCACACCCCCCCCTTTCCCCCAGCCGTGCGAGTCCCAAATTTGTGGGATAAAATTTTTCGCGACATGAAAATAATGATGCGTTCTTTTATCTTTCCCCAGTTATCTGGTCAACCCAAAAAATCTCCAGAATCCCAATGGCTTTCAAAATAATCCCCCTCGTTATCGGTTATGGGTATCATGGCGGTTATTTTAAAAATACACGCAAAAAAATCAAAAACCCCCCAAATTTTTGGGTTTATTCCATACCCCCTTTTTCTCTTTAAAAATGCGTTTTGGAAATTTTTCGTGAAACATATCACCCCCCTTTTCGGGTATTGCTAAGATATTTAATTTTCCGATCAAGTAAAAAAGGTTTTATTTTAAAGCCAATGTTTTTATACGCAAGTTTCATTTTTAAATAGTTATTTTGGGATTTTAAACTTTTCATTTGGGTCCCGGGGGGCCATTCAAAAAATTCCCTTTTGGCGAGACAGCCATAACTTCGTGTGAGCTCAGTTCCATCCGCCTCCCCTGGAAAATGTAACAAATTCCGCTTCTGTTTCCCCCCCCCCCCCCTTTCCTTGTTATCTTTTATTGTTATCTAATTTTCAAATATGGGATCTTGTTTAGTGTCGTTAAGTACAGGGGGTGCACCCACCCTTATAAGTTTTATTAACAAGAGTCTCCATCCGTCCTCCACCTAGGGGAGGCTTCAGGGGGAGGCGTCTCACCCCTTTCCCTCTCAGAAACAGGGTCTTTGTGTACCACACATAAAATCCTTATTTCACATTTCTTTTTCCTATTATTATATTAAAGGGATACCTATAGTGTCGTCGGGGGGTTATAAGTGGAAATTCTAAGAATGATTCGGGAAGGGGAAAATTATGCTCTATTGTAGTTGCCCGTTCCAGTTTAGATTTTATGAGGTTTAGGGTCCCCAAAACAGAAATAATTTTCATGCAAATAAATGGGATAATGTTTCAAATATGTTTTTGTGTTATAAAAAAACCCAGGGTTATTCTGTTTTAGGAAAATAATTCCCCACACTTCCAAAAAAAGTTCCGCCTTTTCGGTATAATTCCACGTACCAATCACGACTACAAGATCAACTAATTTAATAAATCAAAATGCCCAGGGGTAATCCATGAACTACTGCGGGGCTGGGGCAGCTAATCCCCAAACCCAAACCTTTTATCCTTCCCCTTTAAATATACCCCCTTGTTTTATACCTCCGTAGTGAGAATTTGGGCGCATACAATCAGATGTGAAGTCAGAAGAAAATTAATATCCATTCAATTGAAATCATTCCCCAATTAATCCCATCAAGTAACGTTACCAGTTATAAAACCCCATACCTAAAACCCCCCAAATTTCCCGCAAAAACAGGCGAACGTGGTAGTTAGGTCTACAAGCACCACCCCACCCAAAAAATGAACACAGAAATACGGGTTTTAATCATGGGCTGCAGTCAGTTGTACACAATTTGTTTGTACCCCCAAAAAGTTTTTACATAGTCTATATGAAACATAGTCTTTTCGTACACTCAGCTAAATCCCCTAAAACTACATCAAAAGCTTGAGGAGTTTGAGATGATGTTATTCTGTCCATGAAGAGGAAAAAAAACAAAGAATTATACAAGAAATAGGCACTTAAAGGGTAAACAGAAAATTTTTCTATGCCCCCCAAAAGAAGCTCAAAGAAAGTACTTAAATAGGTCCACTTAGAAGGAAAAGGGAGTTTTTAAAAGCAACCCCCAGGGAAAATTGCCAAGATGCTCAAAAAACAGTAGAAGATGCTTCAGCCCCCCAAATGGGCCCAGAAAATTGACGGCCTATCTACTTTCTTTGTAGTTCCTCAAAAGCCAAAACACCTGTTTATAGAAACTAAAAAAAAGAAGACACCCTAGCACCATTGATAAGGAGCGAACACTCCGTGCAGGGCCAGGGTTCCATGCACAGCTATTTAAACCCCCTAAACTGGGGGCCCCTTTTTGGGAAAATAGCTCTGTGTGCGCGGGACTTTTGCCACAATTATTTACTCGCTAAACCAAATTGAATGTGTAGAAATGTTTTCGCCATATATTGGAAAACCGCTAATTTTTTTTTTTGTGCGAAGTTTTGGTTATTTTCTTGTACTTGCAAGATGAAGAGCTTTTGAGGTTTATGGCATCCATGAATGGTACAGCTCTTCACAGAAAAGGCTGCAAGGGTCTTCCCTCTTAATCTTTCCCCCCCCCCGCGATAGGGAGAGCCCTTCACCCCTTCCCCTTCCATGTGGTCACTGGTCACTGAGCCTGTGTTGCCCCCCGGGGTCATTCTCAGGAAAGTAGATTTGCCAGATTTAACGGCTAAAAAATTAGCCCCCTTTTTTTAATTTGGCGGCGCCCAATTGGGCAAAACCCGTTTTCTTAGTGGTGCCCAAAATGTGCATAGCCGCATTTTAGGGGTTAAACACTGAAAAACCCAGTTGCACTACCACTGAAACTACTGCGTGATAAGTCCCTACAAGCCTTTCAGCAAGTTTGTGATGATACAAGTTAGGTAGGATTATTGGCCCAGTCTGACGAAAAACATTTTTCAGGGGGGGACTTGGAAAAATTTAAACGATTGGGAGCAGATGGCAGATGGAAATTTTTATTTTGATAAATGTAGCTTTATAAATGTTGGTAAAAAAAAACCTTTGGGTAATAGAAAACCCCATAAGCAATGTATCGCTGAAAAGATAGAAGGGAAAAAGATTTTTGGAGTGGGGTAGCCAGACCTCCGACCTGGGAAAAATTTATTGGGGCCCAGAAATAGAGAATAGAGTATTAGGATTATTCCCAAAGTGTTAAAGTAGAAGTGCGGAATTTATTCAAAATTTTATCTGGCTCTAGTCAGGCCTCCCGATATGCGTTCAGTTTTTGGTCCCCTATTACAGATGGTATAGTGTTTTTTAAAAAAAGTGCATGAAGGATGACCAAAATGATACAAGGGATGCTAACTTTATTTATGAGGGAGATTGAATTTATTAAAATTAACTCACCAAGAGACCAAGTAGGGGGCGATCTGATGAATTTTTTAAGTGGATAGAGGGTTTTAAAAAAAGGGGAAGGTAGGAAAAGTTCTTAGGGCTTTTAACCGGGGTAGAACAAGAAGAAACGATTAAAGCTGGAAAAGGTAGATTTAGAAAGGAAATGGGGAAAAACTGGTTCACAAATAGGGTGGTGAATGAATGGAATGGTCTCAGTAGACAGGTATTATTTCTGAGTCTTTGGGGGATTTTAAAGGGGAGCGGATAGTTCATGGAGGGGGATGAAAGGTGGATTGGGTAGTGTTAGGTGACGGAACTCCCATGGTAGGCCTCGCGGCCTTTTGTAGTTCCTATTTTCTTATTTTTAAGCGGGCTCGGGCCTCAGCACTAAAAAATGGCATAATCACACCCATACAAAAAAGGGGGCAGAAAAAGGTTTGGGCAAAGAACTATAGACCAGTAGTCTAACACCCCACTTAATAAAAAATGGAAAGCCCAAATCCGACCCCAAGTTTTTGGTAAAACTCCAGGGAAAGACTTTGGGAAGCATTCATAAAGGTCCCCAAGGCTTCAGAAAGGCTTTTTCCTGCCCTCACAAGGGCGACTCATTCCAAAAATTTTTTGCAGGACATTCAGGATGGTGACAATGGGGATGTCATTTATCTCAACTTCCCCAAAAGCTTTGAAAAATTCGACCACGGGATTTTTTTCCCGCAAGATAAAAGAGCTGGGATAAGTGGGAAGCTCGGGAAGGGTGCATGGTTCCTTCCGACAGAGCACAAGGTAGTGGTCGAAGGGGAGCTATCAGATCCGCTGTTGTCAGGGGTGTCCCTCGGGGCTGGGTCCTGGCCCCCTGCTTTTCCTCTTTGATAGGGGATAGAGATCAAGATCGGGCACATCGACCGTACCCCTTTGCCGACGACACAAGTTTAACAAAGAAAATTTGTGCAAAACCAGATATCAGCTACCCAACAAGACTTAGATAAGAGTGGGCAGATAGGAATAATAGGGCCCAAAATGGAAAAAAGTTGAGTTTTTAATGGTATGGAAACAGAGTTGAAATCAAAACCTCAACAAAATCCCATTGCGGCCAACAGGAAATAGTACCCAAGGCTGGGGTTTAAAGGTTTTTGGGTGTAAACATGAGCCCTGGCTGCCTTTTCTGACACATCCTATAACAACAGCAAAAGAAAGGCGCTATCGGGCGGGATCCTGGGGGATTTTCCCAAAACCCCGGGTGAACGTGTATGCGGACTTTGGAAAGTCCGGGTGTACACGCCGGAATATGCGCTGCTCTGGGTCACCACATAAAATATCGAAATGACCACTAGAAGCTCCCAAAGAACTTTCACAAACAAGATCCACGGAGTTGAACACCCAAAATTTCTGGGGGAGACTGGGACACTGCCCTGTTTTTGCTCAGAGGACGCAGGAAAGATACGTCGTCATTTTGTTTGGAAAATTTTGGAGAAAGGTTACCCAAACCAACGTGCAAGAAACACACAGCCGGAGAGAAAGGGTGTGTGGTGGCCCCCCCCCAGGAGAGGAGGCTGTGCTGTGTGTGCACCCCCCCCCGGGGAGCGGCTGTGCTGCGTGTGCACCACCCCGGAGAGGAAGGCTGTGCTGGTGTGCACCACCCCGGAGAGGCAGGCTGGCTGTGTGTGACCACCCCCGGAGGGAAAGGGTGTGCTGCGTGTGCACCCCCCCAGGAAGGGAGGCTTGCTGGTGTGCACCCCCCAGGAGAGGCAGGTTGCGTGTGGCACCCCCCAGGGGAGGAAGGCGTGTGCGTGTGCACCACCCCCGGAGAGGAAAGGGTGTGCTGGTGTGCCCCCCCCAGGAGAGGAAGGCTGTGCTGCGGTCACCACCCAGGAGAGGAAAGGTGTGCTGGTGGCACCACCCCAGGAGAGGAAGGCTGGTGCGTGTGCCCCACCGGAGGGAAGGCGGCTGCGTGTGCACCACCCCAGGAGGGAAGGCGTGCTGGTGTGCCCCACCCCCGGAGAGGAAGGTGGCTGCGTGTGCCCCCCCCAGGAGGGGAAAGGGTGTCTGCGTCTGCCCCCACCAGGAGAGGAAGGCTGTGCTGCGTGTGCACCACCCCAGGAGAGGCAGGCTGTGCTGCGGGGCACCCCCCCAGGAGAGGCAGGCGGCTCGGTGCCCCACCCCAGGAGAGGAAGGCTGTCTGCGTGTGCCCCCCCCCGGAGAGGAAGGCTGTGCTGCGTGTGCCCCACCCCAGGAGAGAAGGCTGTGCTGCGTGGCACCACCCCAGGGATCTCATAGAGTTTGAACTCTGAACCCAAAGCTTCACCTTCAGTGCTACAAAATTATTCACTGCTCCCAACAAAACTAAAAAAACATGAGGGGGGTCCACCCGACACCTTTAAGTAGAAATTGGACTGGCTGGGCCCTATACCAGACCCCCCGCCAACCCAGGATACACCAGCTCCAAAACCCAAAAAGCTCCTGCATGGATCAAGGAGGGAGAGAGCTGTTGGTTTTCAGTGGAGTCCATCTAGTGCCGATAAATGACGAAAATTTTTCAAAGGTAAGGTATCCCAAGGGAAGGTGCACGAGTTGAACTTGGGCTTTTTACAACAGCACCAAACTTCCCCGCACAATGAGGCAGGTTTTTATTTTCTTTTTTTTTTCAAAAGACATTTTTTTTGAGCTTTCCCTGCAAATCAATAGTTTCGGGGATATAATATTTTAGGTGGGGGGAGGGGTCGTTCCCTTTTTAGAAAATGCCCCCTTTCCCTTTTTTGTGACCTGCATCGCTTTTGTTTCGGAGGCGCACCCGTGGCTAAATCCTAAAAAAGTTCTATACTCCGAAAATATTGCTATTATTAAAAATATTGAAATATTAAAGTCACGGAGAAAAAAGTCTTTGAAAAAATAAGGTAAAAAAAACAACTCCCTATTGTGTAGGGAAGTTGGGGGCTGTCGTAAAATAATACCTTGAAATTGACTATAGTTACGAAACGAGGGGATTATTTTAAGATAGGACCAAAATTCCTACACAATTGGAAATCAATAGTTTGGGATTGAACATTTTAGGGAGAGGAGGAATAAGTCCTTTTTTTAAAAATGCCTCCCTCCCCTTCTTGTGACCGCATCGCTTTTTTTTGGGATTTTTTTAAACTTTTTTATTAATGGCCCCCCGTTAGGAAGTTAAAGGTTAGGTTAGGTTTTGGAAGGTTAGGTTAGGTAGGGTTTGGGTTGGTTAGGTTAGTAAGGAAGGTAAAGGGAAGGGAAGGTTAGGTTAGGTTTTGGAAGGTTTGGGTTTGGTTTTGGTAGGTTTGGTTAGGGTTTGGTTAGGGTTGGTAAAGGGAAGGTAGCCACGGGTGCGCCTCCCAAAAAAAAAGCGTCAGGTCAAAGAAAGGAAGAGGGAGGCATTTGTAAAAAAGTTTACAATTCCCCCCCCCCACCTAAATGTTTTATATTCCCCAACTATTGATTTTTCGACGGAAAGCTCAAAGGGAAAATGTCTTAGAATACAATAAGGTAAAAAAACCATCTCCCAATTGTGTAGGAAGTTTGGTGCTTCGTAAAAATTTACCCGAAACGATACCGGGTATGTAGAAAAAAAAACCAAAATCAGGGTAATTAGGAGGGGAGTTTCACGGTCGTTTTCAGAGACACCAATATTTTTCTTTGCCTCAATAGGTTGCTTTTTCTAATGGTCTAGTTTTTTTTGCGCAAAAAAAAAAAAAAAAAAAAAAAAAAAAAAAAAAAAAAAAAAAAAAAAACCTAACCTAAACCTTTTGTTTTAATGAAACCTAAACCCAACCTGGGAAAACTTTGGGAAAAAGTCCTTTACCCCTTCTTTTTTTTTTCCCCCTATAGCCCAAAAAAGCCCGGGGAACTGACGGGGAAAACGGGGGGTTTTGGGTGGGGGGAAACAAATGTAACTGATTCATGGTCCCAAAAAAAAACACAAAGTCCAAATAGGGTAAAAATCAAACCAAAAACCAAACCCTTAACCAAAAAGGTAAAAATAACCTAACCAAACCACAAAGAAACCCTAACCTAAAAACCCCTTAAACCCACAAAGTATCCCCTAACCAAAACCAAACCCAAAACCCTTAACCACAAATTTATCCCAAACCCTTAACCACAAAGTATCCCTAACCTAACCTAACCTAACGGACTTAGAATTTTTTTTGAGGCACCTCAATTTCATAGGGGCCGTGGGGGTTAACCAAGGTGAGCGCAGGGGGGGAAACCCTTTTACAGAGGGTTAAAGTACAAAAAAGCAAAACAATACAGTGCGGTGGGTTCATTTCATTTAAAAAGGGGAAGGGATGGGGTTCCCAAGGGTTTTTCCCAAAATCCCTCCCTTTTCCTCTTTTGTGACCTGAAAGTTTTTTTGGTTTTTTTTTTAATTTAAAATTTTTTTTATTTTTTTGGAAACCCAGTTAGGGGGTTTAAAAGGGTAGGAAAGGGTAAGATTAGTTGGGGAGTTTGGGGTAAGGTAAGGTTCGGGTTGGGTTTAAGGGTAAGGTAAGGTTCAGGTTAGGTTGGGTTTTGGGTTGGGTTTAAGGTAGCCCCGGTTTTGCCTCCGAAACAAAAGCGATGCGGGGCCCACAAGAAGGGGAAGGGGGAAAAGGGCCATTTTGAAAACAAAGGAGACATATTTCCCCCCCACCTAAAATGTTCAAAATCTCCAAAAATTTTGTTTTTGCAAACGGAAAGTCGGGTAGAAAAATGTTTTTAAAAAAAATTTAAGGGGTAAAAAAAAAAACCCATGCTCCCAATTTTGTGGGAAATTTTTGGGTTTGCCATCGAAAAATAATACCTTCTCGTCCTTTATAACCGCGACCCGCGCAGTTCTGTCCTTTAAAACCCGCGGTAAGGCCTGGGACCCCGCCAAGTCCCTTGGGGAAACTATTAACCCCCGGCCTAAAGAAATTAAATTGAGGGGGGAGAAATGGTGTCGGGGCCATGGCCAAAAAACCCTTTGGGCTGGCTAAACGGGAATGCGGTCACCCCTCCATAACTCTAGTCTTTTCCCGGGGCCTCCCAAAAACCCCCCCGGCCTCCTCACACCACCTTTAAAACCCTTCCCTCATAAACGCTAAAACCTAAAAAAAACCACCACAAACTCATCCCCAAGCTATATTCCCAAAAAAAATGTAGCAGTCCCACAGCCGGCCTTTGTGCAGTCTTTTTTCTTCTTCTTGTGCCCTTTTTTTGTTTTTATCGCCTGTAGGTCCTCTGTCAAGTCGAGGTCAAAATTTAAAACCCATACTTTCTTCTTTTTGCCTCTTGCGGGCTTTCTTTCTCTGCCCCCGTGGGGAGGAAGGGCACAAAGGGCTTTTATAATATTATAAAGCCCCTTTCCTATCCCCTTACCCCCCTAGACATTTAACATTCCACGCAATTTTTCCCTCCCAAGCCTTTTTAAAAAACCCACCTTATTTTATCTCTAAAATTTTGGTTTTCTTCTTCCAAAAACCCCCCCAATACAGTCCAAAGCCCCCCCAGTAAGGATTCCCCTCCACCTGGGGGCATCCTTCTTTCCATTTCCCCTTCCCCTATCACCCCTACTATGGATTGAAACCGGGCCCCCTCCTCTCCGGTCAACTTACCACACTCTTTATTAGGTGTTTGTAGTTTTTTTTAATGCCCCTTTCAAAAAAAGCTACAGGCCGGGGCTTGCCCATTTACTCCTCGCCTTCCCCTCTAGCGTTCCTTTTTCTTGCCTTCCCCCAGCACCCGGGCTTCCCCAATAAACCCTACATGCCAGGGGAAGTGCCTCGGGCTTTTCTTTTTGCGGAAACCAAACTTTAACGTGGATTTTACCCTCCATACCTGCTCCCCCCAAACCTCGCTAGCCCATTGTTTCTATTCTTATTTTAAACCCCCTTTGGGTTTCTTTTTCCTGTCCCAGGTTTAATAAGTTTTCCCCCCCTTTTTCCCACCTCTCTAATTCCTTTACCCATTTTGAGCTTCCCCCAAACCCCCTTTTCGAATCTGTTAAACCCTCTATCCTCACTAAGCCCCTTTCAAATTTTTTTCGGGTTTAATTAAAGTTTCCCTTTTAAAACCCTTTCCCGAAGGTGCCCCACCCCTATCCCCTCGAATGGCCTCCACAGCTGTGGGGTTTGGGGGCCCCAACCCCCTTTTTCCCCAAAATGTCTGTGTCCTCTCTAGTTTATTAATATCTCCCTCCCGAAAATATGTTATCTCAGCCCCAAAACAAGCAATATGGCACTGCCATTTTTTCCAAAGACCCCTTTCCCACTTAATTTGTTAATTGTCCTACTTCCCCCTTTAAGATAATGCCGTCACCCTCCTACCCTTTTTCCCTCATTAGTTTTCCTTTGTCTTTCCCCTCCAACTCCCCCCTTTACCCAGCTAACCATCACCGGGGGGCCAAAAGTAGGCTGTAGAGCGGCGAACGGGGCCCCCGGGGGCAAATTTACCCGTCAGCCCCCGGGGAGGGCCCCCTTGTTTTTTTTTTCAGACGGGGAAAATTTACTATGTTGAAAATTAAATGTACAAAATTTTGGAAGTTAATATTTCTTGTGAAAAACATTTTAAACAAAAAGTTATATGTTTATCTTGATGTAGTATACTCAGGGGGGACAACAGCGGAAACTTGACGTAAACCCTTTCGGGGGCCCCGGCTGGTACCTATTTTTTAGGGGGAAAATTAATTTCATTTTATATAAATTTTTCAGTAATATACATCGTATCTCAAATCGGTACCATCACTATTATTGGGCCTTTTCAAGCTTTTAAAAAATTTGGTTTTTAAAAGGGTTTTTAAATAGTTTATAAAAATTATCATATTCATTTAAAATTTCAAATACCCCCCAGCTTAATCGGGAAAACACCGAGAGTACATAAAATAAAAGATGGGATACGTAAAATAGGAAGGGTTTACAGGGAAAAAGGGGTTAATCAGTTAGTCATGTGTGCAGCAAAGTATCATATAAAGATAACTTTTGTTTAATCGCGGGCAAAGATTATTAGGGATAACAAAAAGGTATTTTTTCCCTTATTTCAAAAATTTCCCAAAACATATTATAAAACCCCTTACCCAATATTTCAAGGGGAAATCTAATAAGGAATCTGTAGATGATGGATACTAACAGGGATAATATATGTTTAAAAATTAGAAATTATTTGAACCCGTTTCCATTTCCAGCTCCCCAACATTATGCACAAACCCTGCCAGACTTTACGATAGCCATTAAAAAGGGTTTAAAAACCCCACAAAAGGACTAAATTGTCCCCCTTAACCAGTCGTTTAACATAATGACAAAATTAGTTTTTTAAAATTTTTTTCGTCCTTTATTATATCGAAAAAAGACTGAATAATAAAATAATTGCAGTACGCACGGTTTTTTTTTTTGGAATTCCTCGGGGAGCGTTGTGTCAGTGGGGTGAAAAAAAATTTAGTTAGGGGAAAAGCAAAAAGTGGGTGGACGTTGTTTTTGCGGTTCGGGCGCCCAACCCAAAATCCCCTTCCCACAAAGACTGTTATTTTTCCCCGTACACCAGCCCTGTAAAAACCCCAAAAACGAAAATGTTTTTTTACTTATGAAATAAACAATGTCCTAGCAAATTTTTTCTCCCTTTTAAAGTTTTACTGGATAACCCCCAGGAAATTTTGGGTATACTTTAAAAAAATTTTTGAAAATTAGTAAGGTTTTAATAAGTGTTGAACAGCCCATTAGTGTATTTTAAACGGCTAATGGGGTTTTGGGAAACCCCTTTAAAAAAAATTTTATATTGCAAAAATACTTTGAAAGTATAAAACCCTAAATATTTCCCCAATCAGTTAATATAAAAAGGGAAAAAGGTCATATGCCCTACGGGGGCCGCTGGGAGGGCCCGAAGGTGAGCCTTCTGAAACCCCAAATGCCGGGAAGGCCCCAACCCCCTCGTTAAAATTCCGTTTGGGCCCCCCCCCCCCCGGGATTGGGCTACGGAGGGCCCCCCGGAGGCCCCCCGTTTTTTGTGTTTGCTGGGATTACTTCCCGTCCTAATTTTGTATACCTATCAATCAACCCCTAGAAGTTTTTCCCTAGAAAACCCCCGGGCCCTTCCCCTCTTTCTGTTGAACTCCACACCCTTTCACTCCGGGCCCCTGAACCTAATGTTCCATTCCCCCTTTAAAAACTGTTGATATTCCCCGAAAATCCCATGTCTTTTTTCCTCTCTGCCCGAGAAATACACGTCTGAAAAGGCTAAAAAATCCCAGTTTTCTATTCCCACTCTGATCCCTTCTCTGACTTTTTCCTTTTTTTTTTTTTTCCCCCCTTCAGTTCCTCCTGTAGATGTTGAAGAGGGTTTTGGGGGATAACACATCCCTGCCGGACTCCTATGTTAAATTTTCATCCTCCTTTGCGGGTATCTCCTAGTTTTGGGAAATTTACCCATTTTTTCCCTTTTATAATCCCTAATTTCCTGCACCAAACCTTTTCATCTACTCCTAGGTGTGCCAATTGGGTTTATTAATTTTCCCCAATTTAACCGAGGGGTATGCTTTTCAATATCTATAAATAAATGGGACCGTTTCCTTTATCTCCCCTCCGGTCCCTTTATGATTTCCTTTACACCAACAAGTTTTCTAAAACCCCTCATTTTTTGAACCCCTTTTGCCTTCTCCCAGCCCCCTTTTCTTCCCCCAGCCAGACATTAGCTTGTTGGGGGATCACCCACCCAAATACCTTTTGGCCCGTACATTCAACATGCTATGGGGGCTGTAATTTCCAAATTTTTCCCTTTTTTTTCCCCCCCCTTTATGTATAAATGCACCCTATCCTTTTTTAGTCTTGGGGGACCCCACCTTTCTCCAAAATCTCTTAAAAAATTAACTAGAAAATATTTCAACCCTTTCCTCCATACTTTAAAGAATTTCCCCTTTTGATTCAAACCGTTTCCTTTCCCGCTTTCCCTCTAAATGGGTGTTATAGCAGAGGCTAAAATCCTGCTCCTCAATTACATATTTAACTCTTTTTTTCAGTTGTTCCAAATTTCCCTTTAAAAACCTTTACTCCCTTTCCTATTTACTTTTCCCCCAGTTTCTCCTGATGGGATAACCCTTCCCCTTGATCTTTCTTTCCCCAATTTAGCCTAATTCTTTTCCCATTGGCCCCCCTAAAAGGTTTTCTCCCTTGTTTCCAAACCCTTCCCTTTTTCTTTTCCTCTTCAGGCCCCCAAAAATTCTGTGCCCTGGGCCCCACCATTTATCTTTTTCTAATTTGGGCTCTTTTTTTCCCCTTGGTATTACCCCAAAATCCCTTCCTTTTTTCTTCCCCCCCCTTAATTTTTTTCTAATTTGGAAAATTCCTTTTCCCTTTCTCTTTTTCCCATCCCAAGCCTTTCCCCCCCTTTTCCCCCAAAACCTTTCCCCCTTTTTAATTTTTTTGCCCAATTTTTTGGCCCAAATTCTTGTCCCCGTTCCCCTCCCCGTGGTTTCCAAACCTTTGGGATTCCTGGAGGACCCCCATCCCACCCAATTTTCCCTTTAGCCCCTTTTTCAATTTCCCCTTTTTTTTTCCTATTCCTTCTTTGGGCCCTTCCCTTTTTTCCAATGACCCCCTTTTTGACCCTTTTTAATACTCGTCTCCCAAAACCCTTTGCTATCTCGGCCCTTTGGGATTTCCCCCCCCGACTTTCTCTTCCAGTTGCGGGGTTTTTAAAACCCAAATTTTTTTTCACCCAAATTACCTTTTTTTTAAATTTCTTTCCCCGTGTTTTTCCCACACCCTGGAAATTCCCCTTTTCACCCCCCTTTTCCCCCCGAATTTTCTTGTTTTTTTTCCCCCCATTTTTTCCTTTCCGATTTTCCCCGTTATCTCCCCGGACCATTGACCCCCCAAGGGTTTTCTTTCCCAAATTTTGTTTTTTCTTCCCCTTTTTTTTGCTGGGGTTTTTTTAATCCCCAATTGGGGGTTTTTTCTTCAAGCCCGCCTTTCCAAAATTCCCTTAAAATCCTCCTTTTTTTCTCTTTTCCTTTTCGGGCCATTTACAAAAACCCGCCCCCAAATTTTCAAAAACCTTTGGCCCCTTTCCCGACCCTTTTCTTTGATTTGGGGGGGCACCCAACAGGGTTTCTAAGGCCCTTTTGGGGGCCCCCCTTTTATCCCAACACTACCCGTTAAACCCCCAAAAAATTCTTTCCTTTCCCTCCTTTTTCCTTATAATTCCATTAAACCCACGGGTTTTTTTATCCCTAGGGGTTTTTCTCAAAAGTTCTTCTGCCTTTTCCCCTTTTATAAGGGCAAGGGGATCCCCCTTTTTTTTTCTTTCTTCCTTCCCTTTTCCTTTTTCTAAAACCTTTTCGTCCCCCTTAAGATTTCAAAATTATTTCTTTCCCCCCCAAACTTTAACCAAAATTGATGGGGGGCCGCCAAAGGGGCGGGGTAAGCCTTTTCCGTTCTCCCCAAAAAAATTTACCTTTTGGGAGGGAAGCAAAAATGGGCCCTTCCAATTTTCCCTTTCCTCAAACATTTCATCCACCCCCAGGGCCCCAAAACATTTTTCAAAACCCTTTTTTCTCTCTCTTTTTCCTTTTCCCCCCTTTCCTTTTAGGGAACTTTTTTTTTCTTTCCCCTTTTTTTCTCTTCTCCTTTTTTTTTTCTTGTTTTAAAATTAAAGGGGTTATTTTTTGGGGGCCCCCTTGGAAGGGTTTTTAAAAAATTTAAACCCCCAGTTGGATTAAAATTTGGTTGGGAAAGGGAGGTTTACAAGGAAAGGGGGAAAAAAGGATTTTGAAATTTCCCGGGAACCAGACAGCCCTGCCTAAAACCCTTAAAAAAAAACCAAGGGGGCCCCAAGACCTACCCGGAAACCCCTGGAAATTTTTGCCCAATTGGAAAGACAGGAAAATTTATCAACAATTCCCCTTTTTTTTTTTTTTCCCTTTCCCCCTTTCCTTTTTTTTCCAAAATTTCCTTTTTTCCCCCTTTTTTTCCCATTTTTTTCCCCATTCAAAATTTAAAGGGGTTTTTTAAATTTAATCTTTTTTTTTTTTGGGTTTTCGGTTAAAAAAATTTTAAAAAACCTTTTTTCCCTTTCCCCCCCAAAAAACCCTTTCCCACTTCCCTTTTTTCCCCCCCTTTTTTGTTTTTCCCCCCCCCCATTTCTGCGGGGATAAGGGGGGCCCCGTATTTTTGGGGCCCCCCGGGGGGGGGGAAGGGGATTTTTACTTTTTTTGTTTTCCCCCCCTTTTGCCTTTCCAAAAAAAAGGGTTTTTTGTGGTCCCCAATTTTTAAAAAATTTTTTAACCCCCCCCCTTCCCCCTCTTTTGTTCTAAGACGGAGCCGAAGGAAAATGTATCGACATTCTGGGAGAGCCAGACGACTCGCTCTCAAAACCCTTAAAAAAATTACCAACTGAAATTCAAAGACGTACGGAATCATGGTAATCTGTTGCCACCCTGGAAGACGAAAAATTTATCTTTACAATATCATTTTTCCTTTCTTTCTTTTCTCCTTTTCCCCTTTCCCCTTTTCCTTTCTTTTTTCCATTTTTTTTCCTTCTTTCTTTCCCTTTTTTTTCCCTTTCTCTTTTATTTTTCTGCCCTCCGCCTCAAATCCCGGGGTTTCGCCCTTTTGCAGACGCTATAGGTTGGGTTAGGTTAAAAAAAGTTAGGTTAGTTAGGTAAGGGTTTAGTTGATGGGGCAGAAAACTTTGGTGGGAATCACAAATGAGGTTATTTCAAAAAAAATCTTGGTTTTTTCGGAGCTACAGCCATGGTAGAGGGCCGCCAGCTCCGAAATCGGCGAACGCGAGGAACCCTGAAGCACCTCACCCCCCTCACGGGAGTGTAATGCCGGAGATTCGGAAGAAGGATGAAACCCATCAAAAATTTCCCCGGGTTTATGTTTTTTTAAAAAGGGAAAAAAAGGTTTTCAATAACATTTTTTGTTTGGGGCAAGTTTCACTAGACCCAGCATATGGGGGAACGGATTCCTATTTATTAAGGTCAATTCAATTTTTTCGTTTCGGTAAAATTTATCTTCTTTCTTTTATCTCCCCACTTCTATTTCCCCCCTCCCCCCCATACACCCGGATACGAGTCAAAATGGGGGGACATTTATTTCGCGATCATGGAAACTGTAGATTAAAAAACTTTCCCCCTTTCCTCACCCTCCTATCAGATCAAGGAACACTTTAGTTTCTTAATGTCCTTCAAAATAAACAATAGTGAAAGATCCTTCAAAATGGGTGGGTTAGTCGTGTTTTTCGTAAATTGAAAGTCTACCAAATTTTTTTCCGACTCCATACCTCGCGCTCTAAAAACCATTTTCTAGGCGTAGAAAAAGGGAAAAACATTTTTTCCTGGATATTAGAGTAAACATTTTAAATTCTTCTATTCAAAGAAAAGAATGCATCATAGGCAGCCAATTTATACAACTTGTTTCGTTAGCTTTTTGGGTCATTGGGGTTTTTTAAACCCCTTCGGGAGAGGGGGTCCTAAGGATCCGAACATCTTTTTTCCCCCTTTTCTCCCAACCTGGGGTTTTTGTTCCTGCAGGGGGGGGAGCCAGCTCTATCACTTCACCCCCGGGTAAGACCTATAACTGCTCCTTTTCCCCCCCCCCCCCCCCCCCTTCCTTTTTATAAAATATCTATCTATATTTTCATATATAGGTACATTGTTTTTTTCATTAACGCATAGAGACCTGCCCCATCCTTATAAAAGTGTTTTTAAACCCCCAGTCTCTCATCACTTCACTCCCAGGCTCCGGCGATGTCTCCCGAAAAAGAAACCGGGCCACATGGTACAGTAAATCACAAACCAACCTTTATCTCAATTTTTTCTTCCTATATAGATATTCCATGTATCCCTATAGTGCTCGGTTGAACGGAATAGATAGTATTTCTAAGGATAAAAATCAGGCGTTAGGTTTGCTCCTAGAGTTTCCCCTGCGCCAAAATCGACTCATACAGATCAGGATCTCAAACAAGAGAAAATATTTTCTGAGAAAAATAGGTATTTTAAAAAATAAGTTTTTTTGTGTTTTTTTGTAAAACCCCCAGGGATTTTCTGTTTTAGGACAATACTTCCCCACATTCCAAAAGAGTTTTAGCCTCACCGGTGAAATACTAAAATCCCCCCCCGACTACAATAATTCTCATGTATTTAAAAACGGCTCGGGGAGAAACCAGAGAACTATCGTTTGGGCGGTGGCAGAAACCCCCCTAAACCCTTTAAGTTTACCCCCATTTCAGTAATCTCCACAGCGAGAAATTTTCGTACTATAATTCAATAGTAAAGTATAAGACAAAATTTTAAATTTTCAAATTTAGTTTAATCAATGTAGAATTCTTTTCCAATTTAATTTTATTCATTTAAAAAAGGGCAAAACAACCTATAAAAACCTGGCCCACAGAGGACTGTGGAGGTGTTTGTATTCCATTATGTACTTTTGGGGTGACATTCCGGTAAATTTGCAAATTAACCCGTTTTCATTGCCTTTTTAAAGTAATTATAACTATTACTAAAGAGACGTTATTATTTTGTGTATTATGGCAAAAATTTCAAGTTTTTTTCGGTAAAAATCTTAACAAGGGGTTTGGACCTTTAAAAAATTGGGGGGAGTGGAAAAATTGTTCCCAATGTCGCTGGAGAATATTTAAAATTTGTGACATCTTAAAATGTTGAGTTGTTTTTATATCCGGTCAAAGTGTTGAACCTATCCCAATTAAATACAGTTCCTTTTCATGTCGTGCGATTAATGTGTTGAATTGGATGAGAAATTAAAGGAAAAAAAAAACATTTTGGAGGAGTTCTGATAAGATTTCTCATGCCGCATCTGATTGGGGGAGGTCTTGAAAAACCACCACCCACACCCCGACGTATAATTTTAAGAAAGAGTAAAATCCGCCCGCCCGGGGGTGACTCTGCTCAGTTTTCTGTAAAAGCAAAAAGAGTAAAAAATAAGGGGCGGAGCTTTAAAAAAAAGTAAAATTTTTCTTGCAAGGGCATGCACAAAATACGCCCTTTTCCTTTTGAAATCCCTCAGTATTCCTTCCAAATACAACAACAGACATAGGACTCAGGCTGGTAATTCTAATTCGGGAAAAAAATAATTTTCCCTTTTTGTCCCTACAGATTCGAACCGAGCAACACCAATTTTCACCCAACTCGGCGCGTTTTACCTTTGTGTCAATACGGACTCCCCACTTGCCTTAAGGCTTCTGGTGTATTGTTCTTAAACGAGTGTCACTTAGACCGGGGTCGGGGCCCCCCCGGCCGGTGTAAGTTTATTTTGGGTGGGCATTTTTGAGGGGCTTCTAAATTTTAAAACCCTCTTAGCGGGGGTTAAAAACCGACTTTTTGTTATAGGGTAAGAAGACTACTTTAAGGAAGCATTTTCGGGCGTCATCTTTTGCCCCGTGTAAGGGGACAGTAAGGCCAACCCTTTTTGTGCCCCAAAACCCCCGCTTAACCAATCAGCGCGTGGACCAAGCTGTTTTTGGGGGGAAATAGTATACCACGCCGAGGGAGTCTCTCTTCTCTCCTCCCTTTTTTTTCCTTTTTTTTTCTATTTTTTTTCTTCCCCTCCTCCCTTTTATTCCAAAATCATGCCATATGTAAAGGGAAACTTTTTTTTCTTTTTTTTTTTTTTTTTTTCTCTAACCTTTCTTCCTCTTCTATCCACCACCCACCCCTATATATATATTATATTTATTTTCATGTTTTATTATACCCCGCCAATATATATAAAAACCCGTTAAAAATATATAAAATATAACCAAAAAATTAACCATTTTGTTATGGTGACGAAAAAAATTGCGGGGTAAGACGACCCCAACCTGCCTTAGCCTAACACTCGCGCACTTCTTAGGGGGAGCGAAATTTGCTTCCGAAAAAGTCAAAATAGCGCTAAGATGGTCTTGCCCTAAGAGGGA
Source organism: Chionoecetes opilio (assembly GCA_016584305.1). Lineage (NCBI taxonomy): Eukaryota > Metazoa > Arthropoda > Malacostraca > Decapoda > Majidae > Chionoecetes > Chionoecetes opilio. The sequence goes on from JACEEZ010015135.1 coordinate 24,493, forward strand.
CTTTAGTATTGTTCCAAAATGCCCCCCTGGTCGTAAGTTGTTATGTTAACAAAAAAAAAAATCTTTTTATATAATATATATATTATATATATATATATTTTGCCATACCACCTGTACGCCTGCGGTATGTAGGCATTAAACTACTAAGACCCTGATGGTAGGCCCTGGAGGCACACTGAGGGCGTGATGGTTCGGCCTTGCCCGTGGTGGCGCAGGCAGAAGGATAAAATAATATGTGTAATGATATTATAATCAGCTTTAAGCATATTTTATCAACATTTTCGTTGTTTATTAGTTTAGAAAATTTTGCTACAAAACACAATAATTATTGGAGATCTTACCTAGAGAACCCTTGTCTATCTCATCCCGACACAATACCCCAATAGCAACTACTAGGATTCTTAATCGGTGGATAGCAGGTTGAATTGGGTGTAGGGTTTATCAATAGTGCCCCCCCCAAAAAAATGTTTTTTTGCTTATTCCAAAGTGGTCAGCGTGATCGAGGCCGCAGGGAGGGCGGAGGCGGTGTGTTGGTGTTATTGAGGCATCGAGAGGGTTATAACACCCAGTTAATTCACGAGCGGCGAGATGTATCACTGTGTTGTATTTAACAACGTTCCTATTATTTAAACACTTATATTGTACAAAAATGAAAGTATGTACAATTTGTTTTCTCGCAATAAATCAGCAAGAAGCACAGTCAAAGGGTTAGTAACTTCAAGGGGCTGGAGTGAAATAATCCCCGTGGGCATCACCGTGGCATCGGCGCCCGGTGCCTACCTTATACGTGGCAAATCGTCGGTGGCGGCGGGGCACCGCTACCAATACCTTGCCTACGTATACACGCAGGATAGGAGCAAATATTATGACGAACCACCCATAGCCAGTCGCTCCAATCAGGTGTTAATATATAGGTGCAAATGCTTAATACTTAAGGGAATGTTCATTTATAAGATCCTGTACTGATCCTTTGACTAAATTCCTAATAATACCCATCACCATTATACTTTAATTATATATACATTCCCTACGCACCCCCTATGATGAGCGACAATTACCTCCCGCACAAGGGGGGGAACAAAACACCGCTGCCAATTATTGAGAGGCTGGTTGGTGGATAATTTCAACATTATTGTTATAACATGGTATCACAGAGTTCGATCCCCGATGAGAAAACAAAATCTTTCTGCACCGTCGAGTTGGCCTAAGAACACCCACATAGTCCTGTCATTAACTCTACCTTCGATTGAGTGCATCTCAGTGGACAACAGGGGGGCGGCATTGAGCTCTACTCACAGGCATCACTATAAAAAATCCTGCCTGCGATGCCAGGGGCGAGGGCCAACCATCACAGCTCTAAAGTGAACCTTAGGGGCCTACCATCCGGGCCTTAGTCACTGCCTACAGGCACTAGAGGCACAAATAAAAATAAAAAATATATTATAATATAAATATATTTCTTCACAATTATCAGCATTACCGCCGGTCGTAAAGTGGGAACAGTGGTAAGTTGCAGTGGGTCGTAAGTCGGGGAATAGTTGTACACCAGAATTCTCCAAGAATTGTTGTAAACTTTCAGCACACGACTGTCACTCCTCCACTCAGCACACAAACCCCAGCAGGTACTCCATCGGCCTATTCCACTCTCCTGTCTTCATCTTTCTCCATTCTTCTTACTCACGACCTCTCCTACACTACTCCAAACGTCTTTGTCTTAGCATACATCATTACCGTTCACATTCCAGCATCAAGTGCTCCAGTTTAATCCACTCCTGTCCACACACATCAACACACTGCTGCCCCAGTCTCCATCTACACATACGACTATTTACCTACAGTGACTTTGTACTGGCTCGAAAAGTAAACCCCTCCAAGCCACCATCATAGAAAACTTCATACCGTGGCGGTCCTTTTCTCTGCTACCATTCCAGTGTTGATTTCTCACTCATACCTCAGCCATTCTTCCTATCCCTTTCTCTTCCACTCTCCTATTTATTTCCTTTTGCACACAGCCATGCATGCCCCATGATTATGCAAGGACTATTGGTTTGATGACTGCTCTGTACTCTGGACTGAGAGTGCTGTGAGTGGGGGGGAGGGTGTATCCAAGCTTCTTTCCTGTTAATACAGGAGTGAGGCAAGGTGCGTCCTTGCTCCATCCTTTTTCAAAACTTGTATGGACTGGGTATTGGGCAAATTGATTGTGGAGCATCCCTCGGCAAAACAAGATCACTGATCTTGTTTTGCCGAAATGCAGTGACGATCTTTGCAGGTCCTGTAATCCTGCATACAGGATGAACATCCTGTAATCTGCAGGATGCGGCTATTCAAACAACCAGGGCACAGTCCCGCCAACCTGGCAGTCTGGGTGTCGTCGTCTGAGGCTTCAGCTGTTGGACAGTGGGGCCACATTCCAAACGCCAAACCGCGATATCTATTTTCTCAAAGATTTGCTAGAATGAGGGACAGTCTTGCTTTAAGGAAATTGTCTTCTGCCTCCTCCCTCCCCTCAATCTTTTCTCTCCCTTCTTTGGGCAACCGGCGCGCTGGATTTTGTTAGATTCTAAAACCCTCATTAGATAGCAATAGGGGTAGAGGTTCAATTAGTTGTGGTTAGATGTGAAGTGGGTTAGATGCAGATCTACTGTGTGTTGGTTATAATTGCATCTCTCCTCCCCTCAGACACACTTTCTCAAAATCCATATCAATAAAGGCTGTACAGGTTAAAGGCCTGATACATGTTGAGTATTATCACCTCTCTCACTCTCACTCTCTGTATTCTGGAAATAAAACACTGAACACCAAATTATTCATAAGTGGTTATTGATATATCCCAAAACACCTCACAAGTGCCCTTGTATAGTTCTGGTCAAGCCTGATCTTGGTAATATAACACTTGCCCAATGATCACACTTGTACTTCTTTTCATCCAGTGTGGGTAGGCATGTGTGTGTAAGAGTGCTTCTTTTGGGTAAAGTTTTCCTACATCTTGACACCTCATAAGTTTTCTCTCTCCAGTGTGTGTGGAGCAGTGTGTGTAAGACTGCCCTTTGTGGGTAAAAGTTCCTACACTCTTGACACTCAAGTTTCTCTCTCCAGTGTGGGTGAGCATGTGATTTGTTAAGATTGCCCTGTTTGGATAAAAGTTTTCCTCACTCCTTGACACTCAAAGTTTCTCCTCCAGTTTGGGTAAGGATGTGTGTGTTAAGATGCTCTTGAAGGTAAAAAGTTTTCTTACACTCTTGACACTCAAAGTTTCTCCCACCAGTGTGGGTGAGCATGTGTGTGTTAAGATGCTCTTTTGGGTAAATTTTCCTACACTCTTGACACTCAAAAAGTTATCACACCAGTGTGGTAGGATGTGTTGTTTAAGATGGCTCTGAGGGTAAAAGTGTTCTAACCTCTTGACACTCAAAGTTTCTACACCAGTGTGGGTAGGAGTGTTTGTTAAGAGTGCTCTTTTGGGTAAAAGTTTTCCTACACTCTTGACACTCAAAGTTTTCACAACAGTGTGAGTAAGGATGTGTTGGTTAAGATTGCTCTTGAGGGTAAAAGTTTTCTACACTCTTGAAATCAAAAGTTCTCACCCAGTGTGAGTAAGTATGTGTTGGTTAAGATTTGCTTTGAGGGTAAAGTTTTCCTACACTCTTGACACTCAAGTTCTCTTCACACCAGTGTGGTGGACATGTGCCTCTAAGATCAGTCTTTTGAAGTGACACTTTCCCACAGTGGTCACACCTCAGCCCTGTCTTGGTGTATGGTGAGGATGTGTGCAGTAATGCAGCCTTGCTGGAGCACACTTTGCCACAGTGGTTACAAGTGTAGGTCCTCACGCCCTCCATTGCAGCACTACTTCGCCAGCCCACACCTGTGGTGGGAGTGCCTCAGCTGGTCCTGCAGGAACCCTGGTGGAAGGCCGGGACGAGCTGCCCCGGATGAAACACAGCGTTCCCTTTAACAAGGGAAGCCGAGAGGAGTCCTTGGCGTGGGCGCCGACATGACTTTCACCTCAGCACCTGTAACATGGAGGCGTCAGCACCACAAGCAGTGAAACGCTTCCTTAAGGGTTCTTCCTGCTTCCCAGTCCAGTAACACCCTAAGCCAGTGCTTCCAGCCAAGGAGAATATAAGGCCAGCACAGGAGTCCAGCCACCACTCTACATGGAGGAGTGGAAGTGCTGAGTGGCTCGTGACCCTTCAATCAGGCAAGTGTAAGCCAAGCCTTGCACAGCAGACACAACAACCATCAATAATTATTTGCTTACCTTACTGCCGGACCGTCAAACACACACACACACAACAACACGGCTGACCAAATTGGGTTGCCATCATCGGAAGAAAGGAAGAAAAGAGGAGGACTGATTAGCAATGCTACAGTAAACCCTCGATAAAACCGGAAACCTCGGAACCCGAATTTGGTAATCCCCCCTCCCCACCCCAGAACACGTGTTGCCTTCGAACAAACCTCTGATATACAGTAAACCCTCATTTTTGTGGAATATTAGGGGGGAGCACTGGTCCGGGAAGCCTCAAAAGTCCGGGAATCGCACAGTCGAGGGCATACCCACCCCTGGAGTTTATCCTACTCTGTCCGGCAACGCCGATATCACTACCCCGCGCGACATTACGACACTTTGTTGTGTTGTCGGGGCTGCGAGGATCCCTTGGGGGAACACTATGAGCCCTGGTGATGTGCTATGTGCTATTCACAGGTGCGGTAGTGGACTGAAGTGTCAGTGAGTGGGTAGTGCCAGGTTGAGAGGAAGGAGATGGAGGTGGTTGGGCACGTGAAGAGGAGAGAGGTGGTGAGGCATTGGGCGAGAGCGGTTAGCAGCGGAAGTCCAGGTCGCCGTCCACCGGGAGGCAAGGAAGAACATGCGGCAGTGTGTTGCAAAAGGATCTGGCAGCATGGGCATTGAAGGAAGTTGAGGCAAGATAGAGATAGTAGGAAGGTATCATCGGCGTCTAACCTCATAAGACATACGGAAAAATGACGCTAAACAGAAAGAAGAACATTCTGAAGACTGTTCCCTGTGGTGCTGTGCTTGTCACTTGCCTCCGTCACACATCTCTTTCTCTAACCTCCTTCACCTATAGACACACACATGTGCTGCCGTAAAACTGTGGTCGGGAAATTAATGAATTACTTTACTCCTCCAATGAACCCAGCCGTGTTACGACAACAGGGATGGATAATTTATATATAAGTAGCTGCCAACCAGTTCAAGATTTAGCCTTAAAGTCTAACCTTGAACAGAAGGTAATGTTTATCCAACCACGAGTAAACGTGGGTTTTTTATTGTCACATGAATATCGTTACCGAGTTAACACGTAATAAGTTCAGAGGACTACGAGTAATATTTCCTTAACACACTTTGCATGGCCACCCGGGGTGAATTAAACTACGTACGTACATAAGAACCAGTCAACTCAAGAATTCAGGTTATTATAAACAAACACACGTCTCCATGGGAGGATGTCACTATATACTAATGGAACATTGAAAATACTAGGAAGACGTATTATAGGAGGTAAATGGATCTAACTTTGCTAACACATTAGGTGATAATTTACTGTATTTGGTCAACCGGGACAACACGCCCACAGGCCAGTAAAAGGACTGTATTCAAACTCCGCGTTTCAATTGTTAATGTCTTCATAAGACAACGTGGCGCTGGAAGGACACACTGATCGTTCTAGAATAGTTCGAGTCCTAGCGGAGCTACTGGCGGACACAACGCATCGCCCCAAACACACACTACCAGGAAATCACTCAACCTATTATGGCGTCCTAGCCTTTCCAAAGTAAACTAACACACAAAAAAAGACACAGCATTGAATAGTGAGAAAATGGGGGGGAATGTAAGGGTAGCGTAAGGTCTGCGTTTACCTGTGGCAGAAAACAATAGATGACTTGTAGGAGTTTCACCTGATTGGGATGGAGACCTGGAAGTGGAATGAGCTCCCTTGTGGCTTGAGAGTGGCGCGGGGTGGCCTCCGCGAGCGGGAAAAAGAAGTGTTCGAAGGATACACTTCATGACTTAAAAATATCGACCTGGAATGATTACTAACCGATTGAGATTATGAAGGTAAAAAGGACTTTATGAAACACTATGTGTAATAAAGTCTGTCAATCGATGAGAAAATTTTGACAGAAAAGAAACAATTTAACCTTATTACCATAACCGAAATTAAATTTATGCACTATTTTCCAGGGTAGAATTTCTTCCTAGAACATTCTGCGAAAAAAAGGACGGCGTATAATTAGCGTTACGCGTGAACAATTGTCTGATGGGTCGGCTTACGAAGGTCTTACTCTGAATCCTCAAAAATACCCTAAGAATGAATGTTGTTGATCATAGATTAACGTTGCTTCTGAATCTCGGGTGTCATTTGTTTTTATGAGAAAACAAATCCCGCGAATTAAAGTGTGCAGAGATAACTGGTTGGAGTGGTTTACGGGAGGGGGGGAGAACGCATGATGAAGAGGAAGGAAGGGGGGAGGAGAGAAAGAAACATAAGAGAGGTTACAAGGAATAAAAACTCACCTTAAACACCTGTACATATGGCTCACCGAGCCCTAGAATAAAGAAAATAAATTTGTTGCTTAAGAATTACACATCTCCAGAATACTGGTTTACCAGTCGTGGGCAGTGCGCGCAAATTGCGCCGCTGCGTACCTTAAAAAACCCCCAGCGGCGCAGCAGCGCGGCGTGAATAAAAAAAAAACCGGCGCGCGGCGCAAGTCAAAAATCGCGCCGCTGCCAGCTTTAGCAGCGCTAAAAGAACGACCTAAGAATCCGACGCGGCAACAACACATGTGTTACTGTTCGTGTAGTATGTAAGTAATTATACTAAACCCATACATTAGTAAAAGTAAACGTTTGGGGGGGGGTCTAAATAGGCAGAAACTTGGCACTTGCACACGTTTTTGTGATAGGCATACTTAATTAACCATTTCACGCACCCCCCGTGGACGCGATCGCGTCACAAACGGGCCAGGTCTGCAATCTGAGCTTTTGACGCGAATTGTGTCAAAACAAGTGAAAAAATTCGCCAAAAATAAAGTATTTATCAGAATTGCGTCAAAAGGTTCTGCGTCAAAGATCAAGCCTAGACCTATAAATAAAACGAATGTCACTCTCTCGTGTGAGGGATGTGAAAAGATAAGGGTTGTGTGTCTGTTTCCACTCAGCAGGCAGCCTGTGCGCGCGGATGTTGTCCCTTTAAAACGTGTCCGAGCTGGCCATAATGGCCATGTGAAAAGTATAATGGTATCGATGAATCCTCATAAAAAAATCCGCTTTTATTGGTTATAGCTACCATAAAAAGTTGACTCAGGAAGATTCGAGCTTACGAAGTGGTGAACGGAAGTATTTCTCTATCTCTACCAATATTTTTTCAGAGTCGGTAATTCCACTATTTACAGGAAAACCTCGTTTATCCGGCACCCGCGGGGGGGGGCAGCGCATGCCGGATAAACTCATTTGCCGTTGTTTTGAGTTACTCTTATGGAATCGCCCAAAATCCCAATAAATAATTGTTCTTTTCTTACACACAAGGAAAGCCAAGGGCACAACAAAAATGGGAAACACAAAGCCTGCTAGTTGCCAGTCCCTATAAAGAAGACGTAAGAGAAAAAATAAAAAAGAGGGGTGAGCCAATTTAGTGGGAGGGATATTGTCCTCTTCTTTTGAAAAGATGTTAGTCATAGAAAGTGGAAAAATAGAAACAGGAAGAGAGTTCCAGAGTTTACCAGTGAAAGGGGATGAAAGGTTGCCACCCTGCTTACCCCGCCAAATTTGAACTAAATTTCTGCAATTTCTCAATTTTGAAATAATGAGACTAATTAATGCCTGGGTTCATTCCTGTGATTGGCCCCTTTCTACCCCGCACTCATCGTTCAGATGGACAAGCCAGTCCTTTTTCATGTCGACGCCGCACCACGAACACTCTCCTCTCTTTTTTCACAGGATCAGGACCACGGGCTCAAGCTAGCCCGTGAGTCCTCCCTGCTGGAAGGCCCGGAGAAAAGAAGAAAGAAGGAAGGAAGGAGAAAAAAAAAAAACAAAAATAAAAAAAAAAAAAAAAAAAAAATAAATAAATAAATAACTAAATGCCGTAGAACAAGAAGTAAAAGATGCAGCTGGAAAGCTTAGATTTAAAAAGGAATAGGGAAAAACTGGTTCACAAATAGCGGGTAAATGATTGGCCTGGACTCAGTCGTCAGGTAGTCGTGCGGAGTCAATAGAGTTTTAAAAGTGAGGATGGATAAATTCATGGATGGATAGGGATGAAAGGGGATGTAGGTCGTGTTAAGTAACAGAACTTACCCATGTGTAGTCTCACAGCCTCTTGTAGCTTCCTTCTGTTCTTATGTACATTCAGGTGGTAGAGAGAGCCACTTTTGCCTGAGTAAATAATGACTAAAAACACTCTTTTCTGCTATAGATTTGCAGTGAATTAGGTCAACATAAACACAGACTCCTGAGTAAATAGTGACTAAAAACACTCTTTTTCTCTTATAGATTTGCAGTGAATTAAGGTCAACATAAAACAGACTCCTGAGTAAATAATGGACTAAAACACTCTTTTTCCTATAGATTTGTGACAGTGAATTAAGGTCAACATAAAACAGACTCCGAGTAAATAATGACTAAAACACTCTTTTTCTCCTATAGATTTGCAGTGAATTAAGGTCAAACATAAAACAGACCCTGAGGTAAATAATGACTGAAAAACACTCTTTTCACCTATAGTTTGCAGTGAATAAGGGTCAAACATAAAAACAGACTCCTGAGTAAATAGTGACTAAAACACACTTTTTCTCCTATAGATTTGAAGGAATTAAGTTCAACATTAAAACAGACTCCTGGAGTAAATAGTGACTAAAACACTCTTTTCCTCTATTTCAGAAATTTTGTGGGGGCAAAGGAATTAAGGGTCAACATAAAACAGATCCCATAGGTGGAAAATTGTGGTTAGGAAGTAAACATTTGCCCAAAAATACGGGTAAATTTCCTTTGACCATTTGATAGTGTTGCTGAGGGCGTCAAGGGCCTCCAGGGCCTCCAGGGGGTACATTTGCAGATAACACCACTTTGTGTCCACTTTGGGAAGACGAAAAACTATCTTTTCTGGGGAGTTTTGACGGCGTTTCAAAATAATCTTTTTTATTGATGAATAAAATAAATTTTTTTTATTTATGTTTTTTTATGCGAACCCGTTGTGTCGCAAAATCCCTTAGGTTTTTTTCTCGATAATAACAGTAAAACGTCTGGCGGGCGGGGACGGGCGGGGCGGGGCGGGGCGCCGGCTAACCTGCCAGCGGCGCTTACGTGATCAGAAAATTAATATCTCGGGAACGAGTGATTCCGAGGGCAAAACAATAGAAGCAGTGTGTTGTATGTGCAGAGGCCACCTACAAAACACACAGGTGTCCTTGGCAGTTGAGTCGGTGTTTATCTGGAATAACAGCTTTTCTAGAATAATCACTGTCCAGGGGGCGAAGGACCCTTGTTAGGAGGACTACAGCAGGTAGGTTGGGTTTTGGGTGGTCGTAATTAAGTTGCATTTGCCTCCACAACACACACAAATATTTGTATTTGAAATAAGTCATCAATAATAACTACAAAGTACAAAATAATAACTCAATATTCCCCAAAAATAACTGGTTATGTGGACGAGAACTGCCCGCGGTCGTGGCGCCGTTACCACTTACATTTTCTATACTAGTATTTTTTGCTCAGGCGATCTGCAGTTGTAATCCACTTCCGCGAAACCTTTTAAAACTTAATACATATTGTAGAAATTATATAGTTGTAACAGTGCATACAGACACCCTCCCCTTCCAGAGGCCCCCCAGCCCTTTAGGAGGTTAGGTTAAGGTTCGGTTAGGTTAATAATCTCGGCGGGGGTCGAGGAGGACAAAGCCACCCCTTGAAGAGGTTTTGGTTAATAGGTAATAATCCTCCGGCAGGGCGAGGCAGCGAACGCATTATTTGTTCCCCACCCGAAAAACGCCGCCTTCCCACAGCTCCCAAACTTTGTTTGGGGAAGTGGGAGAGTATGGGCAAAACACTAGAATGTTACCACAAAAAACTACCCTAACTACAAAACTAACGCAAAATGAGGCATTTCCGACCATTTAATGGTGACCATTATTCTAACACATAAAAAAATGCATGTGGAAAGAGTACTTTTGACCTCGTATCAATTACTGGTTGAAAGTACCATTGACCAAAAAATTTCACACCCTCGGCGACAGTTCCCTAAACGCCGCCCAGCAGGTCAAGGGTCTTACCTGACTTATGCTTATTTTAGGCGCCAATGTTGTTGTGTGGCTGCGAGGATTTCCATGATGGATCCTATGAGCCCTGGCGATGTCCTATGACGCTATCACAGGCGGGCACGCTGACCTGTCTTCTTGAGGAAGGCACAGGTGAGGCGGAGGGACAGCGTGTTTCCGTGAGGGGGGACGCCAGCAGGGGGCCAGGCCAAGGGTGGCAA
>JACEEZ010015135.1:45000-96219 GCA_016584305.1 Chionoecetes opilio
TATATATATATATATCTATATATATATTTATAGCCATTATATTTAAATATATTATATATATATATATAGCCATTATAGAATATATATAATATATATATATAGCCCATATATATATATATATATATATATAGCCATTATATTATTATATATATATAATATATATATATATATATATATATATATATATATATAGCCATTATATAATATATATATAGATATATATACTATATATGTTAGGTACAATGTTCTCTTTGCCTAGAAAGTTCTGACATTCTATTTCTCGCACAATATAGACCACACAAACCACAGTTTAAGGGTGAAAACATAGTCGAAAGGGTAAGGAACATTAACCTTCAAGGAGATTGCGTCACTCACGCGCCCAGGGAGGAAGGCTCGCCCGCCGGCCGGGAGGGCCAATCGCCTTCGGCAGTTACTCATCTCCGCCCCCGTTGACGTCCTAATCCTGTCACACTCTAGATCAGCGTTTATTAACCTTTTTTCGACCTCAGCACCCCCCTCTGTAGTCAGGTCTAGAAAAATCTAGCACACCGTAACTCTGGCTAACATCTGGTTACAGATACAGTTGACTACCGTAGATAACAGTTGAAGTCGCCAGGCGCCAAATATTACGAATATAGCATCACTATTGATTTTTATGTGCCACTGAAGATGTTACACAGTAGTTTATATCATGGCGTATCATCTACCTGTTTCAGCGTTGTTTTAGGCTTTGTAGCTGCAATTATAACTTGCGCATTTTTGCCTCACGTTTTTTCTTGCGTGCGATGACAGACCAGTAAAACAGTAGCCTTTCGGGCGACAGGGGGACGCAGGGCTTGCCAGATCACTTTCAAACTTGAAATATTTATTTTCACGTTGGCAGAGGAATTTTATATATCCAAGCATCTTCCGCAAGCCTAATAATATAGAGACTTGTTTTACTTTACCTCTAATTTCCTGGAAATTCCCCAGAGTGGCGACTCAAAACTGTTCGGTTTAAAAATTCTAGCTGGAGACTTTACTGTAGTAGGTATAGTGAGGTCCCCACTCGGTTTTATTTTTGTAATTTGTTCATTTATAGCCCTAATATGACACAGATGAAGACACAAAATGACACAGGACTTTCAGATAGCCCTCTAACCTTTCCTGAAAATCATGGATGTAACAATGTAAGTATTAACGCCACCACCACGTCTGTACATAAAAAAAGAAACGTGAAATGGCGACTTCCACTGTTTATCTACGGTACAGGCACTCGAGTGAAACTTTGAAGTTACTGTGAAAGTATCCACTACTCACTGAAGTCAGTATAATGTGGCTAAATTGGATCAAAATAAACATATACTCTTGTCTACAAGTATCCTTCGATACTTTTTATCATTTTGTGAGGAACGCTGGCTTGTACCGCCATATATGCAGCGTTTCCCAGCATCCCCCTACATTGATTTCAGCACCCTGGGGGTGCTAGCACCCAGTTAAGAAAACACGCTCTAGATCAACCCCGAACACACGAGAAAAAACCAGGAGCAGCCTGCCTGTGTAACAATATTATACGCTTTTGGGTAACTATTAATATTTTCTCAGTGTGCCCTAAGGAGCCTCTTCTTCTCTTCTTGTGACCCGTTCTACATTTATCGTTTTGTACCTTCTCTGGGCTTTGTTTTTGTCACTTCTGTTCGCTAATCTGTGTTTGCTTGACTTGGCCGATTTCTCTATTGAACAATCGGTGTTATGTCGACCTTCGTCCTTATTTCCCAAATCTGGACTTGTGCCTGACACATCTCATCACTTGTTTCATCTTTTTTATCTTTGAAAAACCCAGTATGGTGCGGGGACGTCCAGGAGGACCATTGCCCACTTGTGCTGCAGTGTCCACTTCCAGCCCTCGTGTGTTAGTGGTCCACTCTCAAACTCCTGGCCCTGAACGTGGCAACCGGGCCTGGCACCTGATGGCGTCCCCCCCTCACGGCAACACGCTTTCTACCGCCTCAACCTGTGCCTCTAAAGAAGACAGGTCAGCTGCCACGCCGTGTGATAGGTCATAGGACATCGCCAGGGCTCATAGGATCCATCCTGCGAATCTCGCAGCCCCAAACAAACAAACATTGGCGCCTAAAAGAAGCATAAAGTCAGGTAAGACCCTTGACCTGCTGGGCGGCGTTTAGGGAACTGCGCCCCCCCCCGTGATGTGAAATTTTTGGTCAATTGGGTACTTTCAACCAGTATTGAGTACGAGGTCAAAAGGTACTCTTTCCACATGCATTTTTATGTGTTAAGAATAATTGTCACATTAAAAATGGGCGGAAATGCCTCATTTTCAGTTAGTTTTGTAGTTAGGGTAGTTTGTGGTCACATTCTAGTGTTTAGCCCAATACTCCACACTTCCCCCAAACAAGTTTGGGGAGCTGTGGAATTGCGGCGTTTTCCCGGGTGGGGAACAAATATGCCGTTTCCGCTTGCTCGCCCTGCCGGGAGGATTATACATTACCAAACTCTTCAAGGGGTGGCTTTGTCCTCCTCGCCCCCCCGCCGAGATAATTAACCTAACCGAACCTTAACCTAACCTCTAAAGGCTTTGGGGGCCTCGGAAGGGGAGGTGTCTGTATGCACTGTTAGAAAACTATATAATTTCTACCAATATGTATATAAGTTTAAAGGTTACGCGGAAGTGGATCTAAACACTGCAGAATATCCTGGAGCAAAAAATACTAGTATAGAAAATGTAAGTGGTAACGGGCGGCAGCGATCCGCGCAGTTCTCGTCATTATAACCAGTATTTTTTGGGGAATATTGAGTTATTATTTTTTACTTGTAGTTATTATGAGGATTATTTTCAAATAAAAATATTTGTGGGTGTGAGAGGCAAAATGCAACTTAATACGACCACCCAAAAACCCTAATCCTAAACTGCTGAGTAGCTCCCTAACCAAGGGTCTTCGCCCCCTGGACGTATTATTATTAGAAAAAAGCTGTTATTCCAGATAAACACCGAACTCACTGCCAAGACACCTGTGTGTTATGTGAGGGCATTCTGCACATTTACAACAACACTGCTCTATGTTTTGCCCTCGGAAATCACTCGTTCCCGAGATATTAATGTTCGTGATCACTACGCGCCGGGCAGGTTAGGCGCGCCCCGCCCCGCCCCGCCCCGCCCCGCCGCCAAGATGTTATTACTGTTATTATCGAGAAAAAAAAAACTAAAGGATTTGACGGACACAACGTTTGCAGATTATTTTGAAAACGCGTTCAAAACTCACGCCAGAAAAGAATAGTTCGGTTGCCAAAGTGAGCCACAAAGGTTTATCCTGCAAAGTACCGCTGGAGGCCCTGGGAGGCCGGGACGCCCTCAGCACACTATCAAATGGTCAAAGGAAATTTACCGCTTTTTTGGGCAAATGTTACTTCCTAACCACAATTTTTCCACACTATTGCGAGTCTCTGTTTTAGGTTGACCTTAATTCACTGCAATCTATAGGAGAAAAAGAGTTGTTTTAGTCACTAATTTACTCAGGAGTCTGTTTATGTGACCTTAATTCACTGCAAATCTATAGGAGGAAAAAAGTGTGTTTTAGTCACTATTTACTCAGGAGTCTGTTTATGTTGACCTTAACATGCCAATACTATAGGAGAAAAAGAGTGTTTCAGTCATTATTTACTCAGGAGGTCTGTTTTTGGTTGGACCTTAATCACTGCCAAATCATAGAGGGAAAAAGAGTGTTTTAGTCATTCTTTACTCTAGGAGGGTCTGTTTTATGTTGACCTTAATCACTGCAAATTTCTAAGGAGAAAAAGAGTGTTTTAGTATTATTTACTCAGGGAGTCGGATTTTATGTTGACCTTAATTCACTGCAAATCTATAGGAGGAAAAAGAGTGTTTTAAGTCACTATTACTCAGGAGTCGTTTTTATGTGACCTTAATTCACTGCAAATATAGAGAAAAAGGAGTGTTTTAGTCATATTTACTCAGCCAAAAGTGGCCTCTTACCAGCCTGAAATGTACATAAGAAATAAGGAAGCTACAAGAGGCTGTGAGGACCTATACATGGTAGTCATGTTACTTAACACTACCTACATCCACCTTTCACCCTATCCCAATCCATGAATATCAGCCTCCTTTTAAAACTCCTATTGACTCCGCACTAATACCTGACGACTGAGTCCATGCAATCAGTTACCACGCTATTTAGTGAACAGTCTTTTTCCATATGTCCTTTTTAAATCTAAGCTTTCAGCTTGAATCTTTTACTCTTGTCTACGCATTTATTTATTTATTATTTTATTTTTTTTTTTTTTTATTTTTTTTTTTTTCCTTCTTCCATTGCTTTCTTCTTTTCTCCGGGCCTCCAGCAGGGGAGGACCAGGGCTAGCTTGAAGCCCGTGGTCCTGATCTGTGAAAAAAGAGAGGAGAAGTGTTCGTGGTGCTGGCGTGCGACACGAGGGACTGGCTTGTCCATACATGACGAGGACGGTGGGGGTAGAAAGGGCACTCAGCAGATAACCCAGCAGTAACTAGGTATAATGATTTCAAAAATTGAGAAAAGTGCAGAAATTAGTTCAAATTTGGCGGAGTAAGCAGGTTGGCAAACCCTTTCATCCCTTTCATGGTAAACTCTGGAACTCTCTTCCTGTTCTATTTTTCCACTTTCCTATGACTAACATCTTTTCAAAGAAGGAGTAACAAGACACTCCCGAAACTGAATGGCTCACCCCTCTTTTTTATTTTATTCTTCTTAAGGTCTTCTTATAGGGACTGGCAACTAAGCAGGATTTGTGTTTCCCATTTTTGTTGTGCCTGGCTAGTTCCTTGTGAGTAAGAAAAGAAAAAATTATTTAGTGGGATTTTGGGCGATTCCATTAAAGAGTAACTCAAAAACAACGGCACAATGAGTTATCCGGCATGCGCTTCCCCCCCCGAGGGTGACGGAAATTAAACGAGGTTTTTCCTGGAAAATAGTGAATTACCGATCTGAAAAAATATTGGGTAGAGAAATAAGAAATGTACTTACGTTCACCACTTCGTAGCTCGAATCTTCCTGAGTCAACTTTTATTAGTATATACCAATAAAAGCGGATTTTTAGAGGGATTCCATCGCTACCATTATAATTTTTCACATGGCCTTATAGCCAGCTCGGGACACGTTTAAAGTGGACAACCATCCGCGGCACAGGCTGCCTGCTGAGTGAAAAGACACACAAACACTTCTTCATTTCACATCCACTCACACGAGAGAGTTGACAATTCGTTTATTTTATAGGTCTAGGCTGGATCTTTGACGCAGAACATTTTGACGCAATTCTGATAAATACTTTATTTTTGGCGAATTTTTAACTTTTTTGACACAATTCGCGTCAAAAGCTCAGATTGCAGACGGGCCCGTTTTGACGCGATCGCGTCACCGTGCGTGGAAAGGGTAATTAAGTATGCCTATACAAAAAACTGTGTGCAGTGCCAAAGTTTCTGCCATTTAGACCCCCCAAAACAGTTACTTTTAATAAGTATAGGGTTAATATAATTACTACAAACTACAAGTCGTCAACAGTACACATGTGTTTGCCGCGTCGGATTCTTAGGTCGTCTTTTAGCGCTCGCTAAAGCTGGGCAGCGGCGCCGATTTTTGACTTGCGCCGCGCGCCGGTTTTTTTTTTTATTCACGCCGGCGCTGCTGCGCCGCTGGTTTTTAAGGTACGCAGCGGCGCAATTTGCGGCGCACCTGCCCACGACTGGTAATACCAGTATTCTGGAGATGTGTAATGTCTTAAGAACAATTTATTTCTTTATTCTAGCTCGGTGAGCATAGGTACAGGTGGTTAGAGGGTGAGTTTATTCCTTTGTTAACATCTCTTATGTTCTTTTCTTCCTCCCCCTTCCTTCCTCTTCCATCATGCGTTCTCCCCCTCCGTAAAAAAACCAACTCAAAGCAGTTATCTTGCACACATTTAAATTCGCGGGATTTGTTTTCTCATAAAAAAAAATGAGACAAACGAGATTCAAGAACAACGTTAATCTATGAATTCAACAACATTCAAGTTCTTAGGGTATTTGAGAGATCAGAGTAAAAGACCTTCCGTAGCCCGGAACATCAGAAATTGTCCGGGAGAACGCTAAAAAAATTATACGCGTCCTTTTTTTCGCAGATGTTCTAGAAGAAATTCTACCCTGGGAAAAATAGTGCGAAAATTATTCGGTTTATGAGTTAAAAAGGGATCAGTTAAATTGTTCTGTCTGTCAAAAAAATTTTTCATCGATTGACAGACTTTATTACCACTATTGTTCATAAAGTACTTTTTACTTCATAATCTCATCTCGGTTAGTAATCCATTCCATGTCGATATTATAAGTCATGAGTGTATCCTTCGAAATCACTTGCTTTTTCCCGCTCGCGGAGGGCAACACCGCCGCCACTTCAAGCCACAAGGCTCATTTTCCCCACCTCCAGGTTTCTCCAATCCCAATCAGGTGAAACTGCTCACAAGTCATCTAGTTCTGCCACCATGGTAAAAACGCAGACCTACGCTACCTTCCTTCCCTCCCCATTTCGCACTATTCATGCTGTTGTCTTTTTTTGTGTTAGTTTAATTGGGAAGAGGCTAGGAAAACGCCCATAATAGGTTGAGTGATTCTGGTAGTGTGTGTTGGGGCGATGCGTTGTGTCCGCCAGTAGCTCCGCGTTAGGACTCGGAAACTCAATCGTTAGAACGATCAGGTGTCTTCCAGCAGCCCACTGTCTATGAAGGGACAATAAAACAATTGAACGGCCGAGTTGATACAGTCTTTCTGGACTGTGCGTGTTGTTCCGGTGACCAAATACAGTAAATATCACCAATGTGTAGCAAAAAAGTTAGAATCATTTACCTTCCTATATACGTCTTCCTAGTATTTTCCAACGTTCCATTAGTAATAGTGACATCCTCCATGGAGACGTGTGTTTGTATTACTAAACCGAATTCTGAGTTGACGGTTCTTATGTTAGTACGTAGTTTAATCAACCGGGGGGCATGCAAAGGTGTTAAGGAAATACTTAAATCGCAGTCCTCTGAACTTAATTACGTGTAAACTCGGTAAAATATTCATGTGAAAATAAAAAACCCCACGTTACTAGTGTGGATAAAACATTAACATTCTGTTCAAGAGTTCGACTTTAAGGCTAAATCTTGGAACTGGTGGCAGCTTACTTATAATATAATTATCCATCCCTGTTGTCGTAACACGGCTGGGTTTCATTGGAGGAGTAAATCATCATATTTCCAGACCACAGTTTACGGCCGCCATGTGTGTGTTCTATAGGTGAAGGCAAGGTTAGAGAAGAGATAGTGTGAGGAGGCCCAAGTTGGACAAGCACAGCACCACAGGGACACAGTATTCAGAATGTTCTTCTTTCTGTTTCGCGTCAGTTTTCCCGTAATGTCTTATGAGGTTAGACGGGACGATGATACGCTTCCTACTATCCTCATCCATTGCTCAACTTTCTTCAATGCCCAATGCTGCCAGTCCTTTTCAACACACGCCGCCAGTCTTCCTTGGCCTCCGGTGGACGGCCGACCTGGAAATCCGATCTAACAGCTCTCCCCAATGCCTCACCACCTTCTCTCCTTCACGTGCCAAACCACTCCATCTCCTTACTCTCACCCTGGCACTACCACTCACTGACACTTCAGTCAACTACCCGCACCTGTGATAGCATCATAGCACATCACCAGGGCTTCATAGTGTTCCCCAAGGGATCCTCGCAGCCCTAAAACAACAACAAAGTGTCGTATAGTCAGCGGCGGGGTAGTTGATATCGGCGGTTGCCGGACAGAAGTAGGATAAACGTCCAGGGTGGGTAATCGGCTCGGACTGTTGCGATTCCCGGACTTTTGAGGCTCCCGGACCAGGCTCCCCCCAATAGTCCACAGAAAAGGAGGGTTACGGTATATCAGAGTTTTTCGATATGGCAACACGGTGTTCGGATTATCCAAGATTCGGTGTTCCGAGGTTCGGTTTATCGAGGGTTTACTGTACATTGCTATCAAGTCTCCTCTTTTTCTTCTTTCTTCCGATGATGGCAACCCCAATTTGTTCAGCCAGTGTGTGTGTGTGTGTGTGTGGGTGACGGTAAGGCAGTAAGGTAAGGCAAATATTATTGAGGGTGTTGTGTCTGATGTGCAAGGGATTGGCTACCACTTGCCTCTGCATTGAAGTCACGAGCACTCATGCACGCCATCTCCCATGTAGAGTGGTGGCGTGAGGCTCCTGTCTGGCCTTATATTACTCTGGCTGGAAGCACTGGCTAGGTGTAGCTGAAGGGGAACAGGAAGAACCCTAAAGGAAGCGTTTCATGCTTGTGTGCTGACGGCCCTCCAAATGTTACAGGTGCTGAGGTGAAGAGGCAAGTCGGCGCCCACGCCAGGACTCCTCTCGGCTTCCCTTGTTAATGGGATAACGCGTGTTTCATCCCCGGGGCAGCTCAGTCCGGCCTCCACAGGGTTCCTGAGGACCAGCTGAGGCCTCCCAACAAAAAACAGGGTGCTGGCAGAAGTAGTGCTGCAATGGAGGCGTAGTGAGGACTACACTTGTAACCACTGTGGCCAAAGTGTGTCCCAGCAAGGTGGCATTATGGCACACATCCTCCACCCATACACGCCAGACAGGGCGAGGTTGGCCACTGTGGGAAAGTGTTCACTCACAAAAGACTGAATCTTAGGAGCACATGTCCACCCACACTGGGTGTTTGAGAGACTTTGGTGTCAAGAGTGTAGGAAAATTTTACCCTCAAGAGCCATCTTAACCAACACATCCTTACTCACACTGGTGTTTGAGAAACTTTGAGTGTCAAGGAGTGTAGGGAAAACTTTTACCCTCAAGAGAAATCTTAACCAACACATCCTTACTCACACTGGTGTGAGAAACTTTGAGTGTCAAGAGTGTAGGAAAACTTTTACCCAAAAGAGCACTCTTAACAAAACCACATCATTACCCAACCTGGTGTGAGAAACTTTGATGTCAAGGGTAGGAAAACTTTTACCCTCAAGAGCCATCTTAAACAAACACATCCTTACCCACACTGGTGTGAGAACTTTGAGCGTAGTGTTCAAGAGTGTAGGCAAACTTTTGACCCAAAAGAGCACTCTTAACACACACATGCTCACCCCACACTGGTGTGAGGAACTTTGAGTGTCAGAGTGTAAGAAAACTTTACTTCAAGAGCAATCTTAACACACAATCCTTACCACATGGAGAGATAAACTTGAGTGTCAAGAGCGTAGGAAAAACTTTTATCCAAAAGGGCAATTTTCTTTTTAACAAACACATGCTCACCACAGGAGAGAGAAACTTTGAGTGTCACAGAGTGTAGGAAAACTTGACCAAAAGGGCAGTTCTAACACACACATGGCTCACACACACTGGGAGATAAAACTCTTGAGTGTCAAAGAGTGTAGGAAAAACTTTTACCCAAAAGAGCACTCTAAACCACACCATGCTCAACCACACTGGTGAAAAGGAAAGTACAAGTGTGAATCAGTGTGGCAAGTGTTATATACCAAGGAGCCATGCTTGCCAGACAAATACAGGGCACTTGTGAGGTGTTGTTGGGATATATCAATAAACCATAATGAATCAATGTGTCCGTGGTGTTTTATTTCACAGAAATACAGAGAGAAGTGAGAGTGAGAGGAGGTGGATAATACTCAACACTGTATCAGGCCTTTTAACCTGTAGAGGCCTTTATTGATATGGATTTGAAGAAAGTGTGTCTGAGGGGAGGAGGAGACAATTAAACCAAACACAGTAAAAGATCTGGCATCTAACACTTCAACATCTAACCACACTAGTGAACCTCTACCATATTGCTATCTAATGGGGTCTGTTAGAAATCTAAACCAGAATCCCAGGCGCGCGGTTGCCAGAAGAAGGGAGAGAAAGATTTGAGGGGGAGGAGGCAGAAGACAATTTCCTTAAGCAGAAATGTCCCTCATTTGCAAATCTTTGAGAAAAAAGGATATCGCGGTTTGGCGTTTGGGAATGTGGCCCCACTGTCAACAGCTGGAAGCCTCAAGACGACGGACACCCAGGGACTGCACAGGTTGGGCGGACTGTTGCCCTGGTGTGAATACCGCTCCTGCAGGATTACAGGAGGTGTCATCCCTGTATGCAGGATTACAGGACTCTGCAAAATGACTCGCATAGCGGCAAAAACAAGATCAGTGATCTGGTGTGCCGAGGGATGCTCCACAATCACTTTGCCCAATACCCAGTCATACAAGTGTTGAAAAGGGATGGAGCAAGGGACGCACCCTGCCTCACTCCTGATTAACAGGAAAGAAGCTGGATTACACCTCCCCCACACTTCACAGCATCTCAGTCCCAGAGTACAAGAGCAGTCATCAAAACAGAGCATTGCAGGAATCATTGGAGATGCATGCATGTGTGCAAAAGGGAAATAAATAGGAGAGATGAGAAGAGAACAGGGAAGGAAGAATGGCTGAGGGAATGAGTGAGAAATCAACACGGAATGGTACAGGAGAAAGACAGCACGGTATGAAAGTTTCTATGATGGTGGCTTATGGAGGGGATTTACTTTTCAGAGCCAGGACAAAGTCAATGTAAGTAAATAGTGTATGTGTAGATGGAAGATATGGGGCAGCAAGGTGTGTGTGAGTGGGGAAGGTAGTGGATTAAACTGGAGCACTTGATGCTGGGAATGTGAACGGTAGACGTTGCTAGAACAAAGAAGTTGGAGGTAGTGGTAGGAGAGGTCGGAGTAGAAAGAATGGAGGAGATGAGCGACAGGAGAGTGGATAGGCAGATGGAGTAATGCTGGGTTGTGTGCTGGTGGAGGAGTGACAGTCGTGTGGCTGAAAGTTTACAACAATTCTTGGAGAATTCTTGGTGTCAACTATTCCCCGACTTACGACCCCCACGCAACTGACCATTGTCCACTTTACGACCGCGGTAAATGCTGATAATGTGAAGGAAATATATTTATATATATATATTTTTTATTTTTATTTGTGCCTCTAGTGCCTGTAGCAGTGACTAGGCCCCGGATGGTAGGCCCTGAAGGTTCACTTTAGAGCTGTGATGTTGGCCCTCGCCCATGGCATTCGCAGGCAGGATTTATAGTGATGCCTGTGAGATAGAGGCTCATGCCGCCCCCTGTGTTCACTGAGAGCACTCAATCGAGGTTAGAGTTAAGAGCAGGACATGTGGTGTCTTAGGCCACTCGAGGGCAGGAAAGATTTTGGTTTTCTCCATCGGGATCGAACTCTGTGATTACCATGGTTATAAAAATAATGTGGAAATTATCACCAACCAGCCTCTCAATAATTGGCAGCGTGGGGTTTTGTTTCCCCCCTTGTGGAGGAGGTATTGTCCGCCTCATCATGAGGGGGCGCGTAAGGGCCTGTAATATATATATATAATTATAATGGTGTATGGGGGTATTTAATTAAGTAATTTAAGTCAATGATAAGTACAGGATCTTATAAATGAACATTCCCAGTAGTATAAGCATTTGACACCCTTATATTAATTAACACTGATTGGAGCGACTGGCTATTGGTGGTTCGTTCAAATATTTGATCCGATCCTGCGTGTATACGTAGCAAGGTATGGTAGCGGTGCCCGCCGGCCACCGACGATTGACAATTTTGGAACTCTGCACATCCCTAGGTACTTGTATTCACTATTTTTGTTCTAATTCATTTCTCCCATCCCCATTAGCGTTTTGTCATCCTCTGTTATATTTACTATCATCCCCTTACTTTTCTCAGGCTAAATTTTACCCCAAAGTCTCCCCCTACTCATTCCCCTCAAACAGGCTCTGGAGTTCCTGGGGCCGACTCACTCATCTACCATATCATCTGCATACAAAAAATTTATTTTGTCATTTCCTCTCTCACTCCTGATCCTTTCTTCTCCCCTTACTGCCATTTCCTCATATACAGACAAAAAAAAGGTTTGGGTGGGGCAGAGTGCACCTTGCCTAACACCTCTCTCCTCCTCACCCATTCTGTTTCTAAATTCCAAACCTTATTTTTTGCCTTTTTGTCTTCAACTGCTTCTCACTATGTTCCTATCTTTGGCTCACCCCCCTTTTTCCCAAAAACCTTGCAAAACTTTCTCTTTTACTCTATCATGGCTTTCTAAATGTATAGGAACCCAGGTACAGTGTCTTTCCTCCCTTTCCTTTTTTTAAATTTATTTCTTCACCACAAACATGTTGTCCTCTGCCCTCCTACCCCTCGAAAACCATTTTCTCCTCCCCTAACCCATGCTTCTCCCACCATTTCCAACCTTTCCCTTAAACACTGCACAAAAACTTTACCTACTGTTTTCATTAGGGCTATTGGTCTATATTCTTAAATTCACTCTTACTTTTGATCCCCCTTTTTTAAATAGGGTCTTCTACCTACATTCATTCCATTTTCTGGCACCCTTTTGTCAGTCTTGGGGGAAAAGGCGCGACCGATTGCGACTTGTTTTCCTCTCTTCTGATGTTTCTCTCTTTCGGCTGTCACTGATCTTATTAAAAAGGGGCTTTTTCCTGGGGGGGGTTTTTTGGTTAAATGGGAAAAATTTTTGGGTTGAAAAACGGTAAAAACAACAAAAATGATTGGGGGTCGGGCCATCACTTTCCTGGGGGGTTGAACGGGATCGAAATTTGGCAACCGAAATTTTTTTGGTTGCAATCAGGATCCCCGCACAAAAACCCTCATCTGTTTATAATCGTGACAGACAGACAGAGAGAAACGTCAACGGGAGAGAAAGCAAGTCGCAACTGTGCTCGCCCTTCCCACAACTACAGGGGTTTGGTTTTGGAGGTGATTGCGGGAATGGAGTGAAATGAGAAATTGGAAGTGGTGGTTCCCCGGGTTTTTATGGTGGTTACGGGTCCCTTTTTGTTATTGATATTTTAAATTGGTTAGGTTCTACATTGATTAAAAACTAAATTTAAAATTTAAATTTTCTTTTATGCTTCACTATTTAATTATAGTAGAACACTTCCGCTGCGGAAGTACTGAAAGGGGAATGTTTTTAGGAAAGGGGGTTAGGATTAAAGGTTAAGGGAAAGGGTGGGAGTTAAGGAAAAGGGGGAATGCTGCCCCCCAGCTCAGGAAAGTGTTCTAGGTTTTTTACTTCCGGGCACGTTTAAATAGTATATATTAATTTATCTTGGTAGTCGTGGTTGATACGGGGAATTTACCGAGAAAGGCTGACACTTTTTTGGGCTGGGGGGAATTACTGTCCTAACACGAAAAATCCCCTGGGTTTCAAAAATAAATGACCAAGAATTATTTAACATCATCCTATTTATTCATCCTAAAGTTTAGTCTCGGGTTTGAGATCTCAGACACACATAAAACTCTAATCCAACAAAAAGCTCTCCCCCTACACGGAAAGCTTCCAATCTGTACGGAAAATTTACACTCTATAAAGGAAAGCTCTCCAATCTGATAGGGGAAAAACTCTCCCCATCTGATAAAGAAAGCTCTTATGAGCAAACCCTTTCCTCACTAAATCCTTTTAAATGATTACCTTCACTTAGTACATGCCCCCCTAATACTTATAGTTATACATGGAAAAATAAAGGGGGGAATATAAAGGGGAAAAAATGTTGTTTGCGTTTCACTTAAAAAACCATGTGACGGGTTTTTTGGCAGACTGAGAAAGTCCGCTGAGTCTGAGAGAAATGGAGGACGCTCCGTTTAAAAACCCTTATAAGGATGGGCAGGCCTCCATCTTGTGAAACTGAACCCGTACCTATATGGAAAAAAGAAAAATATAATATACAAAGGGAAGGGGGGGGGGGAAAAAAGCGAGGTACCGGGTCTTACCTGGAAAATAGGCGACTGGCTCCCCCGAGGGGAACTAAGGGGAGGTTGGGATGAAAGGCGGGGAAAAAGGGGAATGTTTGGTCCCCCGAAACGGCTTCCCCTGAAAGGGGGTTTTCACCCTGAACTTTATTACTAATGAAACAAATATACATGAAAAGGGTGCCCATAATACAGTTTTTTCAAAAATTTGAAAAAGAAGAATTTAATATGTTTTTTTCTAATATCCGGGGAAAATGTTATTTTTTTTCGTTCAAGCCCACGAAAGCGTTTTTTTTTAGAGACAGGGATGGAGTCAGACTAAATTTTCGCTTTTAATTTAGAAAAAATCCACTAACCCCTCCTTTATGAAAGTGACCTTCCTATTGTTCAGTTTGAAGGGCTTAAAATCTAAGAAGTTCCCTTTATCTGATAGGAGGGTGAGGGGATGAAAACTTTTTAAACCACTATTTTATATCGCGAAATAAGTGCCCAGAATTTTGACTCTACCCGGATTCGAGGGGGGGGGGGTGAGGGAAGGGAGGAAGATAGAAAGAAAAAAAGAAGGAAATAAATTTCACGAGAAAAAAAAAGATTGAATTGCTTAGGGACAAAACCCCGGGGGATTGTATGATAGGAATTCCCATCCTATCTCTTCCGAAAAACGGGCATTCAGTGGGCAAAATAAAGTAGCAAAATGGTACTGAATGCCCCAAGTATCGCGACGAAGGTTTTAAGGTGACATGGAAAGGATAAAATTTAGGGGGAAAACTTCGCAACAACCTCAGGGTTAGTCAACTGGAACGAAGGGGCACAAGATTGGCCGAAAAATTTTTTTGGAGTGAATGTAATAATAAAAGGGGGAAACGATGCCCAAAAAAAAGGTAGAAAGAATGGATTGCGATTTTTTTGGATGTATCAAATGTAGTGGAAGACGAATGTAATTAATGGAAAAGTTGAATGGGGATGAAGAAGGCCTTAGTGGATGTGAGAAAGTGGGAAAAATGAATCGATAAGATGAAGTATGTGGGGGTGAGTAAATGGAAAAATGAGATGGGGCCCAAAAAAAAACACTCGAATGGTATAAGGAGAAAGAGGCACCAAAGTATGAAGTGTGTATGATGGAACCCGGGGGCCCCTTCTTTCCAAGCCGAACACGTGCTGAATGTAAATGAAAGGACTACAGATGGTCCGAGCAGGCGAAAAGTGTGCCAGAGTGTGACATGGGTGAGATAAAACGTGGAACTGTGATACTGAATGTGAGAAGTATAGGGGGGAGAAAAAGGGAAAATGATGCGTGGGGTTTTTGACTAAAAGGGAGGTAAAATGAACGGGGGGGGGTTAAAAAGGACGGGAAGAAAAGGGATGTTATTACTGCTGGACGTGTGGTAAACAAGTGGACGGATATTAGACAGTGAAAGAGTTTTTGGAAAAATGTGGTATATGGAAATAACAAAAAACTCTAGGCTACAGCCCTAAAACAAAAAAAGACAGCTACAGGAGCAGCCGGTTTAAAGTAATGGCCTATGAAAAAAAGGCCACCTGTAACATCAGATCAGATCGGCCAGCCACCAGAGGGCCAACCCACAAAAATACGTCACAATAGTTAAAATTCGGACGAACGACGTAGTTATATCAAGACACCACAATACCTAACGAGGGGATCGCGGATCGGGCCTTTTTGGGGCCCGAGATACTGAAGTCAGCCACCAGCCCCAGCCGCCATTTTCCCAAATACAAACAAATGGGCCGCATAGGAGGGGCGGGGTGTTGGCTGGGGCATTGAAACCATTTCCCACCTACTACTACTTTTAACACCTACTACTACACACTATTACCACCTACTACTACATTCCACCACAACTACTATTAACACCTACTATACTACTATACTTCCAAACCTAGTGCATCGTCAAACCCTTTCCCATGCATTTTTTACGGTGTCACAAAAACGGGTTGTTGCGAGGCTGCACAGGTGTTAGTGACGGTGTCTTGCGGGCCGACGGGTTGTAGTGAAGGGTGCTGCGGGGGCCGTCGGGTGTGTAGTGACAGGTGTCTGGCGGGGCCGTACAGGTGTGTATGACAGTGTGTTGCGAGGCCGTGCATTTTGTAATGAAGGTTTTGTGGCGGGGCCGTACAGGTTTTATGCCCGGTGTTTGCGAGCCGTACAGGTTGTAGTGACAGGTTTTTTGCGAGGCTGTACGGGTGTGTATGCAGTTGTGGTGTATGGGGGAAAAGCAAAGGGGGGCTAAGAGTGCGATGTTACCCCCGAGTGTGTGTGTGTCTGAAAAGAGCGAACGCGCATTTCTCGTCCCTATAAGGGCGTCAGCCCTCCGCCGGGGCCCACGGTTACGGTGCGGCCCAAATGGTCCATAAAGCTACCTCGGGGATTACAGGAGTTAAATAATAAAAAACCCTTTTGGGCCTAAAAAAAACCTTTCTTAATTAGGTAATTGATTGAAGTTATTTTCGTACCTATTTTGGTATTTTCGTACGTCCTGGGGTCGTTTCGTAAATCTAGTAGTCAATTCAACTCCCGAGCTGAGTTACGAACGACTATGGTTTTTATATAGCTACAAAAAAACTTTTGGTAATAAAAGGACGAGTTTCCGTCGTTTTCGGACACCTACTTTTTTTTTGGGCCCACTAGGTCTTGTTGCAATGGGGGATAGTTTTTTTTTGCGCAACCCCCCCCCCCAAAAAAAAAAAAAAATAATAATGAAACCCAACCCAACCCTTTTGTTTTTTTAAAGAAACCTACCCAACCCTTATAGGTTTAAAGAACCTAACCTAGCTAAACCCTTTAAAGGGTTTTAATGAAAACCCAACCCGACCCTTTTAGGTTTTAATGAAACCTAACCTAACCTTAAAGTTTTAATAAACCTAACCTAACCCCTTTTGTTTTAAAGAATCCCAACCTAACTTTAAACCCCAAAATTACTTTTTTTTTCTTTCTTTTTCCCCCAAAAAAAAGCTTTTCCATTGCAACCCGCTTTTAGGCGCTAGCCTTTTTTATCATAACCGCACTCAGGTCTGTATGCTTTTTCTCATCAAAAACGATCACCGGGTTTTTATTTTTGTTTAGCAGCTCAGTGAAAACTGCTCAGTGAGCAAAAAGTGCCCGTGTAAAACTGGGTTTTGTGCACCTCTCTTATGTTACCTCTGCTTCCGTTCCCCATAATTTTTGCAAATAAAAAAATATACTTATATCTATACTACCTATATAAAAAAAGTATACCATTCCCCCTATTTTTTTTTTTAAATAGTAGGTGGTGACTGGGTGGGGAATGGTTAAGATTGGTGGGCTGGGGGGGGAGTGTGTGTTGGGGGTGTGTGGTGTGTGTGTGTGTGGGTGTGGGGGGGGTGGGTGTCTGGGTGTGTTGGGGGTGGGTGTGTGTGGGTGTGGGTGTGTGTGGGGGTGTTTGGTTGTTGTGGGGGGTGTGTGTGTGGTGGGGGTGGGGTGGTGGGGGTGTGTGTGGGGGGTTGTGTGTGGGGGGTGTGTGTGGTGTTGGTTGTGGTGTTCTCACAGGTGGAAAGTTTCCACCTCCCCGGCTTGGTTTTTGTACAGGACATAGCGCCAGCTTGGCATGACAGGCATAAGCACAACCGACAGCAACCGAAAACCCCAGAAAAAGGCTTTGTTTTGGTATTGG
Organism: Chionoecetes opilio; assembly: GCA_016584305.1. Lineage (NCBI taxonomy): Eukaryota > Metazoa > Arthropoda > Malacostraca > Decapoda > Majidae > Chionoecetes > Chionoecetes opilio. The sequence continues at coordinate 62,451 of JACEEZ010015135.1, forward strand.
CAAAATGGCGGACAGTTGGAACCATCTGACCAGCTTCCGCGACCATGTTATATAGATCAGTGCTGTCTGTATTCCCCCTCTGTCTGTCTGTCTGTCAGTCTATTTCTTTTTTTTTTCTTTCTGTGTCTGTCTCTCTCTGTCTGTCTGTCTGTCTCTCTCCTGTCTGTCTGTCTGTCTTCTGCTATTTCTCTCTTTTTCTTTCTGGGCTGCCTCATTTTTCTCTCTCTCTCATCTCTCTCCTTTTCTCTCTCCCCCTCTCTCTCTCTCTCTCTCTCCTCTCCCTCTCTCCTCTCTCTCTCTCTCTGTCTGTCTATTTCTTTCTTTTTTTTATCTGTGTCTGTCTCTCGCTGTCTGTCTGTCTGTCTTTTGTCTGTCTCTCTCTGTCTGCATGTCGTTTTCTATTTCTTTCTTTTCTTTTTTGGGCTGTCTCCCCTTTGTCTGTCTGTCTGTCTGTCTGTAGTCGTCCCTCTCCTTTTCTGTCTGCTGTCTGTCTGTCATTTTTCTCTTTTTTTCGTGTCTGTTCCTCTCCTCCCCTCTGCTGTCTGCATGTCTGTCTTCTGTCTCTCTGTCTGTCTTCTGTTGTCTCTCATCTCTCTCTGGGTCTGTCTGTCTAATACTTGAATACTTTAGGGTTGGGATTATTTTAGGTAAAAGGTAAGGGGGGTATACGCGGGGCCCTCGGGCCATCTGCGGGGCATAGCCCTTGAGCCTGGGGTCCCCGAACCATGCGGGCTACCTTAATTTTTTTATCATGATATACCTTTGAAAAATTTTGTCAGTTATCGACCAGCTAAATGGATCTCCCTGTAACCAACAGCTCTCTCCCCTCCTTTGATCCATGCATGAGACTTTTGATTTGGAGCTTGTTATCCGGTGTTGGTGGGGTCTGGTATTTAGACAGCCAGCACCAAATTTGTCTTGAAGGGGTCGGGTGAGACACCTCTCTGTTTCTTAGTTTTTTTGGGATGCGTTGAATAAACTTTTAGCACTGAAGGGGAATGTGGTGTTAGAGTTCAACTCTATGAAGCTCCGGGGGGTGCACACGTAGCGAGCCTTCCTCTCCTGGGTGTGCTGTTTCTTGCACTTTTGTTTTTTAGCCTACCCCCGCTCTCCAAAAATTTTCAAAACATAAAAGACGACGTATCTTTCTCTACTCTCTGAAGCGAAAAAAGGGGCAGTGTCCTGAGTCTCTCCCAGTAAATTTTGGTGTTCAACTCCATGGGTCTTGTTTTTTGAAAATTCTTTGGGAGCTTCTATGCAGTAATTTCGATATTTTTTGTGGTGACCGAAACGGCAGCATATTCTAAGCGTATACACCATGACTTCCAAAAAAGCAACATGCCTGTTCACTCCTGGTTTGGGAAAGGGCCCAGGATCCCCTGTAGCTCCCTCTTTTGCTGTTGTTGAAGATGTGGTCAAAAAGGTAGCATCATTGTTCATGTAGAGCAATCGATATAGAATCCTATCCGTCTTCTTTTTACCCACCGGCGAGAGAGCGCACGCCCCATCAGGATAATGCGACGTATATCATACCTCTCCTGGCGCTCCACCCCCTCCCGTTAAACTATAATAAAATATACAATAGGTACTTTAAATGTAAAGACAAAAGGATTTTTTGTTCAGGGTCATTTTTAGGTTACTGTAGTTATGGGCATTGTCTAATAAATGTATTCTTTTTCCCAGTCGTAAACTTGTCTTCATGGAAAAACCTCTGAGCACGACAAAAAAATTAAATGCCTATTTATGCTCACGCATTCCCTGGCTGTGAAACCTCCCACCTGACCCACTGTACCCCTGCTTTACACGGCTAAAAGCAACCAGCCTCCGTCAGTTGCCCTGTGACGGGATGCGAGTTTCCCAGGGAAGACCGGGATGCGCAATCGTTTCAACTCCTCAATGCACCCCACGCAAACAACACCCCAAACGTCAAGGTAAGAAACCCCAAGGGGCCCCAAAATATAATCGGCGGATCGGTGGGGAATTGGTTTTACTTTTTGCTCGTGGAGGGAGTATGTCTGGGCTAAAAGGGTCACGGGATGGGAAAATATATCAGCTGCTAAAATGCTGTGAAGATGGCTTACGTAAACCTGACCAATCGCTTCACAATCTGGCGGGCAACAGAGGAGTTTGCTTGCAGCTTGAAAAACTCGCTGTCGAAAAGAAAACGAATGGTAGCTAGATTCCATTGCTAACATCACAAATCACGATAAACCAATACGGGCCTTCGGGCTCGTATAAATGTTAACCCAATGTTGTAGTTCGTGCTACAGTGCCAGAATTGTAATACTGTTTTTCATTACACAGATGGATCTTGCGAGTGTGTTAGACACAGGTTTGAATGACAGTGAAATCAGCTTGACATTTTGGGGATCCCAAACCGAAATGCCCCTTGAGGAGATGTTCAATTTATTGGGGTTAAAGAAGCGGGCACGCTCTCCCATCACCTTACTCACTCACAAGGCGCAGCCGCCACTCAGTCTTTATAAAAGGAATAAACACAAGTCTCCCCCCCCCCAAAGGGGGAAAGCATCAAACAAAAAATTCACCGGTGCCTGTTCCTACTGTGGTAGAAATGGTCATGGCAAAAAAGGTCCCCCTTCAAAAAGGAAAAGGTGTACCCGGCATTTATCACCCCTGTCGAAGGTGTAAAAAGCTACATCACTTTGCAGTTAGTGTCGAGTATGTCCAGCGCCCCAAAATGCGCTCAGGGGTTCGGGGGAACGTTTTCCCGGGGTCCTTTGCACATCCCATCCACCACCTCTGAAACCGGATCCCCCAAAGGCCCCCACTAGCACCCTTATATCCAATGTCACCCAGAGGCAAACAAGCTATCGGTCGTTATTGACACTTAGCCTCCCCCTGTATGACCGATTTCGGACTGCGGGGGACGACAAGCATCCGTGCACAACCAATCATTAGTTATCCGTGTCTGCATTGGGAGGGGACACAGAACCGGGTTTCCCCTTGAAGACCACGCACTCCCTGAACCTCCCCAGAAATTTGGGCCGAGGGGCTGCCAATGCTGTTTTGCCACATGGTGATATTCTCGTCTTGGCCTCTACAAAAAAGCCCTCATCCCATCTCCTGAGAATGCAGCAGCTAAAAAGAAGGAAAACACCCTTTGGGTGCAGCAATCCTCCGCTTCGCTGGAAGGGCCCCGAAAAGGGGAAAACCAAAACCAACTAATAGGGGGTGTATGCCCGGATATTCTGACAGGATCTTCCTCAGCCGCAAGCATGTGTAGCATTTGGCATGATCACCAACAACTTCCCGCGTGGGGGAAAATCATTTCTCAACCCTACCCCCAAGCCGCGCTCTCCAATTAAGGCACTACATGCTCCTGCCCCCCGTCAGTTACCGCCACCAATGCCAGACACACTGCCCTTTCCCACCCCAGCTAAAAGTTCCCCAAAACTAAACAGGGGATGATTACTACTAAGGTAGCACCATTCAATACATGCAACCCCAACCACTAAAAATGATGAAGGGTCCCCCCCTAGATAAATGATAAATCCAGATGCAGAGCCCACCGATCCCACAAAGAAATCCCGTCACCATTCACTGCGTGAGAAAGTCAAAGCTGGCCTAGCCCAAGGCGTAAGGGCTTCCGCATGAACCGGTCCCCATTGGCGAACCTGTTATTTGGGGCCACCGCATATTTATGTGCAAAGAAAAGGGGAAACCACAACGCACAGTGGATTTTCAGGCTTTTAAAGCCTCGAAAAAAGGGAAACTCATCAAAAAACCCAAAGCCTTTCCTCACCCCCGTTCAGTGCCAGAGCATAAGGGGAAAATCAGTTCTTGATGCTGGAATGGGTATCACAGTGTCCCCCCTACAGCGGATGACCGACACTACACAAAATTTATCACACTTTGGGGACGGTACGCTACGTGTTGCACCCCAAGGTTTTCATTTCATCGGGGGATGGCTATACCAACGCTTGACCAAATTACGCAACTCCACTTATCATACACTACATACACTAAATTCACAGATGATAATCTAATCTGGTCAGACACCATCGAAAACAGTTTCTTCCAATTGCGAATGGCTCAAAATGTGCAGTCCCATGGCGTCCACTTAACCCAGAAAAAATTTTGTTTCACTACCTGTTGAGTTTTTTCAGGGTTCGAAAATTCACTCGCACAGTTCAACCTTGCGGGGGCTACCTCGAGTCATACGACTTCCCCACGCCCCGCAAAATCACTGACGTACGTGCCGGTTTGGTGTGGTGATCGGTCACTATCATTTTGTAGGCAGTAAATTTCCGTTTCGCGGCACTCAAACCCTCAAAACCCTTCCGATGGGATGAAAACCCGGATGCGCTGTTTGAGGGGTCGAAGCCGCCTTGTGATGACACAAGGGGGTGTGAGGATTTTTGACAAAACAAAACCGCTTTTCTGGGAACAGACTGGTCCCAAAAACGGAATGGATTTTGGGTCTTCCCAAAAAAACTGCAAAGCCGGGCAAAGCCTTCTGCTGCAAAAGTGGTTGGAGAACCACCCTCTTGGCAGCCGCTTCACCCACCCCACAGAATCCAGATATGCGCCAATAGAGGGGGAAGCCCTGGCTGTAGCCGATGCCCTGTCAAAGCCCTTTTTTTTGTACTGGGCTGCGATGGGTACCATTTCAGTTTTACCACAAACCCCTTTCTAAAAGTCTTTGGTGATCGTCTCTAGAGACATTCCCAACGCACCCCGTAACCTTAAAGAAAAAAAATTGAGGTACAGGTTCCAGATGGGCCCCATCCCCGGGGTAAAAAAATATTCAGATTTAGTGTCAAGACACCCCAGTGATTCTCAGGTGCCCGGAAAAAATTTCAAATCCGTGACGAATTGCATCCTCAAAATTCACCTCACCATTGATTTAACCTTTAATCCTGCCGGGATCGGGCAGTGGGCACCACTATAATATGAAATTGAAGATAGCCTCCACCGACAGCACCCCCGCCTTCAAAATTTTGGCTATCCATGGGGGAAATCCCCGAAGCAAACTGCATGATGGAAACTAACGCCTTTACAACTTTGAGCAGGGTTTCCCTCCTTCCCCCATCTACAGTAAACCTGCACGAATACCACCAGTTTCATGATGACCCGTACACAGTGGATGGTGTTGTTATCTACAAGGACCCGGGCGTCATCCCCTTGCCTGCGCAACAAAAGTACTCCAGACCTAACTGGCCCCCTAAGGAGTCCTCAAAGATGTCAAGGGGAGAATCACCGCTTCTGCCGGGTATCACCCCTGCCATCAAAGATGGGCCTGCGAAAAGCAACCTTGCAAAAGAAGTCACCCTCCCCGCCAAGTCCCCCCGATCCAACCACTGCCCCTCTTATCCCTACCTGCATATGGGCCCGACTACTTCCCAAAACCAAAGGGCGCAGCTACTTAAACATCGTGGACCGCTATTCAATGGGCCCTAAACGAACTACAAGTGGCCCCGAGGGGTTAATCAAATGCCCGCGACATACCCTTTTTACCTTTTGGGAATTTTCCAATGAGTTGGCAAACATGGAGGACCTGTTCACTGCACATCTCGAAGGGATTCCCCAAATTGGGGTTCACCCTCGCCCCATTCCGTTGCCTTTCCCACTCAATTGCAGGGGAAATAGGGGTAAAAACTGTCAAGCTCTTATATAGCAAAAACGGGACCACGTGGTGAAAATGAACACGATCCTTGCGCGTACCATCCTGCAATCCCCCCAACACCCCCGGGCCCTGAGCAAAAATATCGGGCCCCTAGTGCATCTTTGGCCCAATAAAGGACTTCATCCCCTATTGCCTGGGGGGATACAGATCACCCCCTTGGCGAAGACATTGGAAAAAAGGGAAGAGGCACTCAAAATCGACAAATAAATGGCTGAGAGTGGACCGAGCACACAAAACCCTACCCCCTAAAGTTGGGAACCTGTACGCTTACATAATCAACAGGCCACCCCAAACCGATGGGAATGACAGGAGTTGTGGTTTTAAGTAAGCAGTTCGCCATGCGTTGTTCGTGTTGAGGTTCGGGCGTTTACACTCGAAAAAGAAAATTTTCCTTCGCCTTAAACCGTGGCCCTCAAGACAGCGACTAAGGGAAAATTTAAAGGACCTACGTCTTGACACCCCCCCCGGGGCATCACCGCAAATATCATGGGCCCCCCACTCCGACGAAAAGGATCAATATTAACTCAAAAATCCCCCCAGCAGCAGGGGTGCTCCGTCTCCCCATGGGCGCCCTCCAACAACAGTTTTGCCTCTTGGCACACCCCCTAAAAAACCACAAGACATGCCCCTAACCCCGCATGCCAGTGAAGAAACACCCGGGGCCCTAGATGTAATGACCATACTCGCACAAACGTCGACCCCCAGCCGAGCCCCAGAAACCCCCGTCCCCCCCCTAGGCATAAGGACTTAATTTTAAATCTTTTCAGTCTTTATTCGGGCCACGCTGATTCTCAAACTGTGGGGGCCGGGGCCCCTTGTGCGCCCTGGGGAAACTCCCAGGTGCGCCGCGTAATTTTTCATAGATATGGGTATTTTGGCGGTTTTAGGGCGCAGTTTTTGTTTTTTTTCTTTATTTAAATTTTGGAAAAGAAAAAGAAAAATTTTTTGGGTTTAAAAAAGAAAAAAAAAGAAAATTACCTGCCACGGGACATTAAGGACGCAGGCCACACCCTGCTTATGATGCCCTGGGCCCTGAACACCCTGCTTATGCTGCCCTGGGCCCTGAACACCCTGCTTATGCTGCCCTGGCCCTGAACTCCCCTGCCTCGGCTTTCAAGAAGGATGTATTTAATATAATATATATATCTATATATATATATTATATATATATATATATATATATAAATTATATATATATATGACATATATATATATATATATATATATATATATTATATAAATATATATATATATATATATTACATAATATATATTATATATATATATAATATCTATATATATAATAATATATATACATATAATATATATATTATATATATATTTATATACATATATATATATATAATATATATATATATATATATATTGGGTGTCCCAAGATCATAGAGGAAAAAAAATGAAAACATGTTTTTTTCACTTGCTCGTGTTTTACTTCTGTTCACACATGCATAACAAGAGTCCTGTCAAATAAATGAAATTTCGTCCCCACGAGAATATTAGGGGTCGCGACAAAATCTGAACAATTTTCTAAACCTTCAAAAACAATGAAAAATCTCAAAACATCCCACATTTTAGAAAGAAAACTTATAAGGAAACCCAAACAGACAGTTTTTCATTGTTTCCATTCAGAAAGCCTTCTTTCTGAAGGTCCTCCTTCTTTTCCCGCCCCACAAGTTCCGATGGTGGTGGACTAACTGGAGGATGAGACTTATCCTGTGCGGCGACCTTCGTGGACCCCAGTAGCGCTGGACTAGGCGATGCCCCGCTCCGCGGCATCGTTGACCACTCGGAGGCCAAGTGCCCGGTTCGAGGGCGTCCTTGAATCGGTTCGTCCTCCTCCCACAATGCGGGTCCTTTGCCAGGAAGCCCCTCGTGTTTCTGAAGAAAGGGACCGTGTCTTCGAAGTGACGAAGGACGAGAGGAGGAAGACATCGTCATCTTGTTTACCTCCCAAATCGCGTAGTTCCTTCTTCGAGGGCGGCTTGTCACTGCCTGGACCATCTGCTTCTTCTCCTCCACCCCGCTGTGGGGACGTCACCTTGTCGTGGTGGCGGGGCTTGAAGCGTGGTCGACGGCGCCACCTTCCTCTGGCGGCATGCCTGCCAGTGTTGGGTTCGGTGGCGTCGGCTTCGTGGACCAAGCGTCCCCCTTCGTCATGGGGACGGTGGAGCCTTCCGGTGAATGCGCCTTATTGCTTCCTCCCCCTTTCCTCTCCTTTCTTAGGGGCGATTCTAGGCCCGGTGAGACCATTCTCTCAGTCTCACGCCTTTCTTCCTTTTTAAACTTAACGCTCCGCTCACACGTGTTGCCGTTGCGTGGCAATCCCGTATATTCCCGCGCGCCCATCTATCTGGGAGTTGAGTCCACGCGGGGCGGGTTGTAGTTCTCTTCGGTGGGCAAACACGCTGCCTTTGGTAGGGGGGTTGGGGTTAAGACGAGTAGGTACAGGTGGCCCGCTGATCAATCGGCTGGTCATGCGTTGGCTAGGGCAAAGAGGGAGGTTGCCTGGTGGCACCGCATCGGTCCCGCGGCTGCCACCACACAACTAGGCAACGAAGCGTATACTTCCCCGCTACCCCTAGAGCTGTTGGGTGAGGTCCTTCCCCCAAACAGACAGCTTCCCCTGTGGGCTCCGTGGTGGGTGGGGGCGTGGGGAAGTGAAGTAATTTTTGTTTATGTATCAAACCAAAAATTTACCCCGTCCTGCCTTCTCCCTGACGTCCGCTTGCCTCGACATTCTCCATTGGATCCTCTTCACATTGCCACACTGGACGCTTTTCCAGGCCGACGGGAACCGAAGCGGGCAGCCGCCCCTTCCTCCTCAGCTCCCCGGGTCTGGCGGGTCCCACTTCAAGGGACGCAGGACGAGATTAAGAGACGAACCTGGCCCTAGGGGCACTTCTACGTTGGACACCTTGCTTCTGTCCAACGTGTCCAGGCCTTGTCTTACAGAGCAATACATGATATTTTCAAGGGCTTATGTGTGGTTCGCCGCATCCACTTATCTATGATGTACCCAATGGACGAAACAAATAGGTGCTACATAAATTTTGCTGCTGCAGATGATGCCTCCTCTGCTTCGGAGGGAAGCCAGAAAGATGAAATTGGAGCGAGACCATACAGAGCCGAACTCATTCGGCTCTGAAATGTTGGGAGACGGCCCTGATGACTACATACCCAACACTTTGAGAAAACCTACAACAATCTACTCCACCTGTCCGACACAGCCTACCCCTTCTTTGTACGTGGCTTAATTAACAGGAAAGTTTTGTGCAAATTCTCCTGCGGCCAGCGGTATTTAGAGAAAGAAATTGGAATGATCTCGGAAGGCCACCGAAAAGGTATGGCAGGGGGGTTTTAATCCGAGCCAAGGACCTTACTCAGGCTCGGATGCTCTGTTCATCATGCCCATCACCGAAGAGGAGCAGTTTTGATACCATCAAAACCTCATCCAAAATTCAAACCAGCAAAGGCGTGTCTACAAGTACGACCTCTTGAGTTTTCGGAGGCAGAAAACTAAACATGTGCCCGGAAAGAGTTCAACAGGTCACAAGGTAGAGGAAGCAAAAACATGATATTATAACTTTCTACGGATCAAGTCTCCCGATCCATCAGGATCGGTCCACAGTCTCTAAAGATAAAGCCGTTTATCGACCGCCCTATGCAGTGCTATGAGTGCTACAGCTTTGGGCACGGTGAAATTTTCTTGTAAATCCCCTCCTCGCTGTGGTCGATGCTCGCGTTGGGTGCCCATGCACAGCATGACTGTCCGTCAAACTCCCTACTGCTTCACTGCTGTGTGATAACCCACGGGTTCGACAGTGGGGGACTACAAATTAGAAGAAGAACCTTTATTTGCGCCAACTCCCAAAATTTATCAGTCTTGGGAGCGCCAGAAGAGAACGTTCCCACAGACAGTGGGGGGGAGGAAGCAGGACTACGCATCCGCGATGGCTGCTGGCGTCTTCACCTAAAGACTCCTAATCAAGCGCCTGCAGTTCCACCAGCCACATTATCTTCTACCTAATCCTTCCAACCAAGTGAAGAATAGTTCTCGCTATTGACCTGCGGACTCTGTGGAGTCTGCTGGACTCTTCTCATAAGAGCCTCCAACCACCTCTCGTGTAGCGCATGCCGCTCGCGGGAAATATGACAATAGTGACTCCTACTCTATGAGGCTCCCTGAATCCCATCCTAATAAGGGAGTCTCAGAAGCGAAAACTCGCAGTTCCAATGAGTCCTTAGAGTCAGTGGGGCGTCCCCTCCGGCTAAAATCTTAATTGCTGAGCAGAAGGGGATGGAGTGCGTAAGGATACAACTACTGATAAGTGTGGTGAGTATTGCCGTGACTCCTAATATCCACTGCCCCTGTTACCACCCCTAAAGCGGCTAGCGACACAGCTCTACATCACGCTGAGGCGAAGGTGTCATACACCCTATGGACACCAAGCAGTCTGATAGGCCTCTGATAAGCAATCTTCAAGACCCTCGTCGGGGAGCTCTCAGAACCTAGAAGTGGTAAATCATCTGTCAGTAAATCAGCATATTTGTGGGATTACGTATCTATTACTACCGCGGGTCCCGTATTAAGAACCCCGATTTCACCGCCGGATATACGCAAAACGCCAACCGACAATCTGGGAAATGTAAGGAAAAGTAGTAAACATCTTTCTACAACACAGAAAAAAGATGCTGGGCTTTAAAATAGCGCAGCGTCTACAAGCCGTAAGGCTTCTTATGCATCATCTTCACGCACGAAATAACATCTTCAATCCTCCAATGGGACTATTGTGGATTACGTGCAAATTGGAAGAACTAGTCTTCTTCATCAACGAGTTGGACCCAGGAACTTATCTGTTTACAAAGAAACAATGATTAGGGCAGGAAGGTGGTCTCTGCCCGACAGGTTTTATACCTGTCACACACCACCTCCAGCAGGTGCGTGGCTTTAGTGGTGGTTGTGGCTTTACCATCGCGGGATGTCACCTTAAACTGTCATCCCGCTGCAATCACCCTTGCAGGCTGTAGCAGGTCGTATCCAATCTCGCACAAGCCTACACTTGTCTGCTCAATATATCTACCTCCAAATGACGGACGTACCTCTCAAGATCTTGGAGGGATCTTATCCGCCAGCTTCCCCGTCCATTTCTCCTTGGCCTGACATAATGTGCGCATTTTCTGGGGGGAGATTCCACCAGAATCGTCGCGGTGATTCTCTCGTACACTCTTATAGATGGCAAAACTTAAAATATTAAACACGGTGAGAACCAACACATTTCCATTCGCCAGACGGGAACATGGACTGCTATGAACTACCACTCTGCAGTTCCACCAGGTCCGCCATCGACTATCTCATGGGAGGTGGCCGATTCTCTTCGGGGAAGTGACCATTATCCCATACTACTTAAAGCAGTGTCATCGCCCCTTCCCGATGTCTCCCAAAATGGTGCCTCTATCGTGCAGACTGGGAGGGCTTTCAAAAGGTTGTGTTTTTGAACATCATATAGATGACTTTCAGACAATAGATGAGGCGTAGATTACTTGTGTCTCGAATCCATTTTGCAGCCTCGACTGTAGCATCCCCCGCACTCTGGGATCTTTCTTCTCGCGAACCTGTTCCGTGGTGGACCAGACTGTCGGCAGCGAGGAGTCACTCCCGCTCCCCCCTTTCTCTCCCCCTTGTGAGACGCAATACATCTCGCGGCCAACTTCAGTAGACCTAAAATATCTTTTCACAGGTCAAGAGCTAGATACCAGGTTATAAAGAGGCTCGTCACTCCTCTTGGAGGGCTATATAAAGGTACGATCTGTGCATCCTACCCCGGGTCCAAGGTTTGGCAAAGAGTGATGGAAAATGAAGGGGAAGTTTATCTCATCCCCCCCCCCCCCCCCCACCCTCAGTTCTATCGATTAATGGAGACCCTGTGGCAGATCCACTTGACTGTAGCAGAGGAATTGGCTTCCATTTTGGTTCAGTGGCGCAGCAAAACCTTGCGTCTTCAAGTGCTAGGGAGCTCGTTCAGACTGCGACAAGAACAGAAGAGGCAAGATTTTTATCCAGAGGCGGGAATCTACAATGTTCTTTTACACCTCGTGAGACTATGTCAAGCCATGAAGGTTGCGCTGGACATTTCCCCAGGCCAAGATGATGTCCATATGCGAGGCTCTGTCATCTAAGAGTATGAGTGCTCTAGATTCTGTTGAGCATCTATAATAGGATCGGATTGAAGGAAACCGCCCAAGTAGCTGGGGTGTGGCGGTGGTGATCCCTATCCCTAAGCCTTGGGAAGGGACCACTTCACTACCGACGAATTCCGGCCCATATCCCTAATCGTGTGTGTAAAGTTATTCGAAAAAAATGGTTAAATAGTCGACTTGTATGTTTTGGACGTTCTGGAAAACTTTTCTCCCGTTTCGTGTGGATTTCCGTAAGCATCACTCTACTACGGAAGCGCTATTTTCCTTAGTCATCCATAGCGGGTGCATTCGCTCTCGACAACACCATGTGACCAATTTTTCGACCTTGAAAAAGGCTTACGGACACGGCTTGGAGACCCGGTAGATGCAATCTCTGTTATGAGTTCGGGCTAAGAGGTCGTTTGCCTTGTTCCTCCAGAGTTCCTAGCCAACCGGTTCTTACAGTTGAGTTGGCAAACATACTGTCTTCTGAACACCCGCTTCCAGTGCATCCCCCAAGGTAGCGTCGTGAGTGTAGCTCTGTTCTCTGTGCCATCAATGGTATTGTTGATGTACTGCCAGAGGGGATTGTAGTACATATACGTGGATGATTTTTATCAAATTCTCTTTGGCTGACTCCAGGATGTCGGTTGCCAGAGAGAAGACTTCAACTTGCTATTGATAAAGTTTGTGAATGGACGAACGAAATCGTGCTCGGTTTTCTCCAAAAACGAAGGACTGTAGCGGTCATTTGCAGAACCCGTGGATTCATCCCGACCCAGACCGGTATCTTTACGTAAGAGATTACCATGTAAGGAAGGAGACATTGTTTTTAGGGACTCATTTTTGACAACGTAGACTGACTTGGTGCCTCACATTCGGTTGCTGCAAGATGACTGCCTCCGGACAGGATCTACTGAAAGCCCCGCACACCAAGCTGGGGGGGTGGTGGGTCCGCTACACTCCTCCGGTGGGTCGCTTACTAGGATCGCGCTAACATCCTAATCTTACCGCTCACTTATCCTTTCGAAGCTTGAATTATGGATGTGAAGTGTACTCTGCCACCCCACTCGACTGCGGATGCTGGATTCGGTACATCATGCTGGTGTCCGTCTGGCAAACCGGGGCGTTCAGGTCATCTCCCATCCCAAGTCTATTGGTGGATGCTGGTGTCCTCCCCATATATTTCAACGGCAGTCCCTAATGTTAAAGATGTTGGTATCGCCTCCAAACGCCTGCCTGACTCAATTAACTTGCGTGCTGGTCTTGTGATTCAGGATCGCAACCTTACCATGGGCGAGGAAGCTTACCAAAGCCACTCGGTTTCGATTGACAGCAATAGGAGACGCTATCTTTCCCTGCTTTACGGATCTGCCCGCAATAGGGCTACGAGAGTCGGCCATGGCTTCTCCCAGAAGTGTCCTTCTGTAAAAACTTCCGCTCTCAAAAAGGGCTTTACCTCCTCAGGCTGAGCGTGCCATTTTAGACCACTTTTGCACACATTCAGAGTTCGGTCCCTGTCTTTACTGATGGTTCCAAATCAGACGAAGGAGTGGATACGTTGTCGTATCCCATCGTTTAACAAAGGCGTCAGCCTTGTTCCAAGTGTTTCATCTGTTGTACGCGAAATAAGTGCTATTTATAGGCTCTCATGGTTATTTTTACCCTTCCGGATGTCCCTTTTACACTTTTTAGTGATTCTTGTAGTGCTCTCAATCACTTATGTAATTTTCAACTCTCCCCATCCGCTGGTCAAATTGCATCCTGGAATGTCTTTATCGCTCAAGAGGGCGAGGCCGGACGGTCCAGCTTTTTGTTGGGTACCGGCACATGTAGGTGTTGCCGGGTATGAGGAGCTGATGCCTGGCAAAGCTGCAGCTAGAAGACCAGCTATATCACATTTTTGCAGTGCCGGCTACGGACCTGGCTCGGCCAATCCATAGATTCAGTTCACAACAGGTGGGCGGAACGTTGGATTTACTTAGGGCAAATAAACGCGCACCATCCGCCAAAGTATCGAGACTGGACTACTGCGGTCTCTCCCGGAGATGGGAGACGCCTTGGCGCGATTGGCGTATTGATCACACTCTATATACTCATGTGTCCTCATGGAGGGGGCGCCCACCCTCCTTACTGTGATGATTGTTTGGTCCCCTTAACGTGCGGCACTTGCTGGGCGAGTGTCCTAGTCTTGGGGACCTACGTGTGAATTTTTGTCGGTGTCGCGGAGGTCGGACGGTTGCTTACCGTCTCTCCCTGGGCATTGGGAGAGAGGTGTTTCTCTCCGGAATTGAGGTCCCATACCTTTATTGAGAAGGATGCCTTCTCAACAAGTTATGATATTTTTCATATTTCACCTTATTATTGTTTTTAATGTATCATGTTCTTTATGTATTTTTGTTATTTTAAATATTTTTATCTATCTTAAAATGGAGTTTTGCGTTTTACCTTTTCATGTACCATATGTAAGCAGGCGTCAATAACCCGCAGATGCGGCGCCTTAAAACGATAATCAATCAATCAATCAAATTCTTCTCCTCCACATTCAATCCTTAAATCGAAGAAGGCTACTCCAGCGTTTTTCTCGGAAAACGTACCCACGGTGCGCGCAGGGCTTGTTTTGCGCCTTGGCAACGGGTCTTGGTCCGGGTATGTCTTGAGGATCTCGAGGAAGAGCAACGTCGTTCAACGGAGATTTCACAGAGATCGGTGGCCTCATGCCATTGCTTGCATACAACAGAGCAACGAAGAGGGCACTCGTTTTCCACTCCTGCCTTCTCTCGACCAAGTCAGCGACAGTGGGATTTCAGCATCTGAAGCTTGGAGGCAGTAGATTTGCCTGGACATCCAACCGGGGCTTGATGGAGAGCTCCAGGGACGGCGTGAATGGTTTGGCTGGACCTTCACCCCGAGGAAACAGGTAGGGAGGACGGAGAAGTTTCTTCATAGTCCTCCCTGGGATGGTCTTCGACATCAGAGCCTCCTTCAGGAAGGCCAATGCGTCGTCTTCAGCTTGCTGGCAGGTCATGGTTAGCGAAGAACTATACGAGGTCCCTCGATGGTTTCCACCGTCTCTCTCTGCGAGGATCACGAAGGACCATCGATCACGGAGTCGTTAGAAGATCCAATGTCAGGACCAGAGGAAGAGCCGAGGATGGCTTCAAAGACAATCCTTGCGGATCACATCGTGGACATGATGGGCGGCAGGGCAAACCAAAGCAAGCTTCGTCCGAGTTTTTGCTCAACCGAATGAAGCACCTTGCACCATGCCAGTGTTCGAAGCCGTGGTGTCGAAACAGAAGGCGATGATCTTGTCCCTGACGCCAGCTCGCCACCTCCTTCAAGACCACTGCAGCCACGTTTTGCCAGTCAAATCGAGCTTGCCGGGGACCCCAAGAAGGAACTCGGCGTCATCTCCCCGGTGAGGAGGACGTCGATGCGGTCCTCCGTATCGCCAGAGAGGGACGGGAGGAAGTTTTCCGTCCCAAGCAGGGACCAACCTCTAAGGATTCTGGTTCCCGCTAGTTCCACGATCGTTCGGCGTGCTTGCTCTCTCCCCGCAATCGTGCTCGTGGACCGTGCTCTTCGAGACCGCCATCTCCCAATGTCCATTCAAGAACTGAGCGGTAGCTGCGAACGTTGGACGTTGCTTTTGCAGCACCGACAACTTCCTCGATCCCAAGTTGAAATGAGGGTAAGATCCTCCACGGAGATCGATGGCGACTGTTTGAGTTTTTCGTCTGGCTTACGGGATACACGAGCCGGTGATGACGTCGTCGACACAGGACTGCTGCTGCTGCTACTGCTTTGGCTTGGGAGTTTCCGCCCTTTTAGTCAGCCTGGCAATGCGTTGTCTTCACGTCCCGGAGCCGCTTGAGTCGAGTTCCGCGCCGACCTGCTTCTCCACCTTCTTCGCTGTCACGAGGTCAATTCCAGCCATGGATGATTCCCCTCGTCTTCTCTCTGACTCCGTAAGAACTCCTTGTCCTCGTCCTTCACGTCTGCCGTTGGAGAGAGGAGGAGGTGCGAGGTCGAAGATTTCTTGGAGGTCTCCTTGAAACTCCTCATCCATACGATGTTTCGGCCTGTTCTTTGTTCTTATTCTTCTGGAGGTCATTGACGCCTTTACCAGCTTGGACAGCTTCTTGCTGGCGTTGTATTATGTAGTTGTCGGAACCCACGGCGCCGCGACCAGAAGGTGGAGAACAACCTCCACCACCGCCTTCTGCTCCCGCTAGGGCTTCCTTAGCGTCTTTCCCCATCTCCCGGTGTGGTGGTCGTAGCGGAGCGAGGGACCTGCTCCTTCGATGGTAGACGGGCTCCGGTGATTTAACGATGGAGCCTTGTCGGATCAGCCAAAGATTACTAGCGCTCTTGTTGGCAATGTTGATAAACCTGAGGAGAAAAAAAGTGGAAATTGTAGAAAATCCTGATATTCGAGTCACTGTGTTCACTTAAATGTTTCCACTTTGTCGGGACCCCTAAATATTACTCAATTCGCCAAAATTTGTCAACGCAATACTGTTTACTATGAGAAAACCGAATTAACATACGAGCGTGCAACATTTCAAAACTTTTGCATTTTGGACACCCTACTATATATATATATATTATATATATAGATATCTGCTATATTATATATATATATATATATATATTTAACTATATATATAGGATATAGATATAAATATAGATACGATATAGAATATATATATATATATATATATATATATATATATATAGATAATATATATATAAATATATATATAATATATATATATATATATATAATATATATATATATTATATATATTTATTCCTGACCGCCTGGTGACACTCCCCATAATTTATCTTTTCCTAATACTACCCTTCTGCTTACTCTGTGAAAATAATTCTCTCCGTGGGTTCCTCCATCACAGTCGTATTTCTGAAACCTATCCTATCGCCCGGTGCCGCCTCGGGACTCACCTAGCGGAGGTGATTCTGGCATTTCAACAGCCGCTAAGGGAGACCTAATGCAGTACTACTCTGATTTTATTGGAGTGATACTGCTTCCATGTCACGAGACCATCTCTTTGTGCAGAGCGCATAAATGGAGGTATTGTCTCTGTCGGAGCGTTACATCACATACTTCTCTAATCCTAAGCCCATCCAACGTGGTTTACTCTGCTTGTTCTCATGCTGTCCAAGATCGAGAGGCGGATCACAGACGGTCGTAGCCATCCATCTCAGAAACTCAATGCCTTTGTATTTCTGCCCGTAATAATGCCAAAATCTTTACTTCAACTTACTAAAAACTCCTTACTTCATAAGAAAATGTCAAAACTTTCTGAATCGAATTCCTCTTGTGACTTTCGGGCATCTAGATAATAACAAAATCTCTAACAATTTTCTCATCTTCACCATGTTCACCAGATGGTTCACAGCTGTCTCATCTATTTTCGCAGGGATGGCAACAAGAAAAGAAAAAAAACTCTGAATAAAAATAATAGGGCGACCAACTCATCCGAGCGCAGCGACCGTTGACCGACCGTAGCGAGGAAACATCCCAGCTGCCTAGGGGTCGGGGGGCCGCGTAAGCCCCCGAGATTTTTTTTTGTAAATTCAGCTCTGAGAGGAGCTTCTGAGAGGTCCTTGTAATCTATAATAATTTCTGTTCAATTTTGGTCTGTGTTGTGTCACAATTTGTGTATATGTTATATCTTGGCCATACTAGCTTGAGTTATATACCCTCTGGCCAATCTGCTGCCTCCGCTGTGGCATCCCTGCATGAGCTCTCCAAGCCTGGGAGCCTGCAAACTCGACACAGTGAGGGCGTGTGCCCACCCGATACCAGACCCCTGGATCACAGGCTATCTCACCCTGGCTGTGGCTGCTGTAATCCACCCCCAACATACTGGTGTGGGCGCTGTATTCCACCCCCAACAACCGCCTCCTGAGCCAAACTTGGAGCAAGGAGATATCCCCCCCCCCCCCCCCCCCCCCGGCAGCCTAGTATTAATCCGCTAGGCAGCCAAAAAAATGGTTTATGGTCTGTGCTGGATCAGTGGGCCAGGGTCAGGTTCAGGCTGTTGGGCTAGGCCAACTATGTACCACCCCCCAAAAAAATGTTTTTTACCCGAATCGACACGATTTCACAGAAATGACCCAGCTGGCAATAAAATACTCGGAAATCGCGAATCCGCAGAAAATTGGACATTCCTGATTTCTAAAGCTGAACTCTTCGCTTCAAACTTTGCTAAAAATTCCACTCTGATGATGAAGGGTTGTTCCTCCTTCCTCCACCCCTGACTTCTATTATGCCTGTATTAATTAAGAATCTTCGTAAAATGGTTTCTTTGCCCTGTCTGGCCTAGATCATCGGAAGGCTTACGTCCTGACGGAGTCTCTCCTATTGTTCTAAAAACTGTGCATTCTGTGCTTGCACCTTGCCTGGTCAAACTTTTCCGTCTTTGTCTATCTACTTCCACCTTGCATTCGTGCTGGAAGCTGCTCCACATCATACCTGTTTCTAAGGAAGGGTGACCGTGATAATCCTTCAGACTACGGTCCTTAAAGCTTGATTCATACCTCTAAAGACTTTTAAATATATACTTAATAAGAAAATTCTTAAGCATAAATATGCTCACAATCTTCTATCTGATCGTCAGTACGGTTTACGTAAAGGATGGATTACTGCCGATTTCTATCTTTCCTAACTGAATCATGGGTCAATCATCCTTTAGGGGTTCGGTGAAACGTTTGATGTTGCCCTTGACATATCAAAAGCTTGATGAGTCTGGCACAAATCTTAATTTCCAAACTACCCTCATTCGGTTCTATCCTTATCTCTGTACCTTCATCTAAGTTCCATTCAAAACCGTTCATTGCATTTCACTGTAGACGGACATGTCTTCTCCTAAATCTATCATAGTGGTGTCCCCAGGGTTCTGTCTTATCACCCACTCTCTTTCTATTATTCATTACTGATCTTCTAACTCCGAACTCAAAGCCCTATCCACTCCTACGCTGATGATTCTAACCCTGCATGTTTGCAACGTCGTTTATAGACGTCCAACTCAACAGGAACTAAGTGATTCACGGCGAGATGCCACCGAGCGCATAACTTCTGAATCTTTTCTATAATTATGATTGGGTCAAAGCAAACCTTGTTTTTTCAATTGTTTAAAAAAAACCCTTTTCTTCCTCCTATCTACTCGACAAAAAACTACCAGGATAAACTATCCCCTCTTCTTCAATGACACTCAAACGATCTCTTTTTCACAAATGAACATTCTTGGGGACTATCCTACTGAAAATCTGAAACTGGAATGTCACATCTCATCTATTGCTAAAACATAAACTTGGATGCAAAAATTCCTCAGGAAGATGATAGTGGTCTCAGTTTTTCTAATATCCAATGGTATTGTCAACAAATCGGGTAAGAGTGAGGTGTGTGAAGTTGTTGATGTTGTATCAAGCCACACAGTCCAGTCTGTATTTCAGCGGTTTTGCTGTAAACAATGGTTCAATGCATATAAAGCAAATATATAGCTGTGACGATTATATTTATCCTTAATTACACGCCGCAACCTCCCTTATTTGATTCAAACTTTTATGATAAGATATTAAATAAGAATGAGTGATTGATTTTGTCGCAAAAGCACACTGTATTGTCATTCTTTAAAAACCCTGGGAATAGATACCACCCATACGCAAGTATAGTGAACAGATCAGAACGGGAGAAGATATGTCAGTGATGGTGAGCTCCGACCCCGACCTAGGAAAACAATTATATTGAGGCTAGGAACAATATAGCTAATAAGCGTGTTAGGATTCATTACCGAAGTGTTAAAAGTAGAAGTGCGGAGGTTATCTAAAGCTTTATTTGGCTCAGTCAGAGCCTCACCTAGATATGCGGTTCAGTTTTGTCTCCATATTACTGATGGATATAGCCTTGTTAGAATCAGTGCAGAGAAGGATGACCAAAATGATTAAGGGGATGCGTAACTGTAGTATGGAGAAGAGATTGAAGTTATTAAATTTTTACAACTCACTCGAGAGACGCAGAGAAGGGGCGATCTGATAAAGTTTTTAGTGGATAAAGAGATTAATAAAGGAGAGGTAGGAAAAGTTCTTACGGCAATTACCAGGGTAGAACAAGAAGTAACGGATTAAAGCTGAAAAGCGAGATTTAAACAAGAAAGAGAGGAAAAGCTGGTTCACAAATAGGGTGGTAACATGATTGGAATGGAATCAGTAGGACAGTAGTTAGTGCGGAATCATTAGAGAGCTTTAAAGGAAGGTTAGGATAAATTCATGGATGGGGATGAAAGGTGGATTTATAGTGTTAAGTAACAGGAATACCTCGTGTAGGTCTCACGGCCCTCTTTTAGCTTGCCTTATTGTATTATGTTTTTATGTTCGTTCGATATATATATAGAATATAATATATGTATAAACAAAGTAATATATATATTATAGATATATATAATATATATATAGATAATATATATATAGATATATACATATAATATAATATATAATATATATCTATATATATATAATATTAGATAGATATATATATTATATATATATAATATAATATATATATATACATATATATATATAGATCATATATAGATATATATTTATATATATAGATATACTTATATCTATATATATTACATATATATACGCAATAAAGATAATTTTGATGAGTTATATTATCATGACTAGATAGAAGGAGAGACAAAACTCGATAAAAATGTTTAAGAAAACGTCCCAAGAAGAAAAAAAGATATCATTGGTAGTAATATATCTATCCAAGTATTGTCCAATAAGATATATATATCAATGAGTGGACGGAGTGAGAACAGTAGATGTGTTTGTCTGCCGAGTTTCAATAATAGAAATTTAAATATATTTCATAGGATTACCATTGACATGATTTCAAAAAATTATCTAAAAAAATCCCGATTTTTAGGCACTGCGAAACTCCAATGGCTCCATGGGATTGAAATATGAATTATAGACATGGTTTCCATCGGTAATAAGATATCGCGAAACAGCATTAAATGAAAGTTTGCTGATAGTACTTGTGTTGCACTTGCACTTAGGCTTATGTACTCAATGATAGCGCTGCCACCTTCAGTGCATCCGTCTTCTGCCTTCCTTCAATCATGAAGGTCATCGCGCCGCAGCCTGCGCGTATCTATACTCGACCCCATGCAAATATATGTAATCATGCCTGGCTTTGAGGGCCCAATTGCATTATGATTATCAGATTGTCATCGTAAAGTTCTTTTACTCGTCCGTGTCAAAGATTTTTAGTCATATATATAAAACCTAATTTTCTTCAACGCTATTTGTGGAAACCAGCTTTTTAATTTCATCCCCACATTTTTTTTTCTCCTTATTCTCATTGCTGTTTTTTCCTGGATTCACTTCATTCTTTTTCTCCATTTGTAATTTGATTGTTTTTTCAATCTATCATTAGAGTTATATTTTCATTGGCAGAGGCAGAATTGCATTACCTCGCCACATAAAGGTGCAAAGTAGACAGTCACCCGCCTTTCGGGTGACTGTCTACAGTTTACCAGCCTTACCCGACCTCTCTCGGTGGGGGCAGCCGTAAAATGTATCCGGTCCAAGGCTTACGGACAAATAAAAGTCAAATATGAGAAGTATTACATTCCCAGAGGCAGGAATTAAACCCCGAATTCAATCCGCGAGGCGAATTGCCTCGGGCAAGAAATAATTGTCATATATGACTTTGTAGTTATTAATGTGCAGCAGTATATTAATCAATTGTCATATTATCGTGGTTATTATTACTATTTTTATATTAATTAGATTTATTGTTATTATATAATAAATAACTATTGTAATTATTAATAACATCGATTTTGTAATTATTGGCATTTAATTATTAGTTTAAAGATATAGTTATTACTATCTTTATTATATTAATATGTTGTTTCAGTATTATTATTTTATTAATATTATTTTCAATCTGTTGTTTGTTATCATTAGTTTATTTACTAATATATTCTGATTTATAATTTTATTTATTTAATATCATTATTCAAGCATATTATTGTACCCAATATGCATTGTTTTTAATATTATCATTATTACCAATACCATATCATTACCATTGTTTCACAGACACACACATATACACATGAACACACACACACACCACAAACCCCCCCCCCCCCCCCACTACACACACACACAACCGCCGGACACAGCTTCAGTGGGTTAGTTGCGTCTTGGCATCAGTCTTTTGGTCCGGCGCAGGATCCCCGACGCGATCATTCCGCGTGATTTTTCCACTGAGAATTCGGGTGTTTACTGTCCTCTTGAGCAAGGGGATGTGGTGGTGAGTTGGGTCCCCAGATATGGACCAAAGATCGGTTAATAATGAGCTCCAGCGCACCGGGGTGATTCGCGAGCCAGCTCGCGTGGACCAGACCCCCCCCCCCCCCCCCACCACACCCCACCCCACCCCCCCATCCCCCCCCCCCCCCCCCCCCCCCACCCCCCCCTCCCCGCCCCCCCCACATGGTGTGACTGACACACACACACCCACCAATATATATATATATATATATAATATATATTATATATATATAGATATATATATATATATATATAATATATATATATATTTACCAGCCGAAAAGCGACTTTGGCTAGCTCCTGCGGAGGGCTTTTGGTGGGCCTTCGGCCCAATAATGTAACACTTGTATTTTAATGATAATATATTTCACACAACATATGAGTTTAATCTCACAGAATAATTTTGGGTTATCACAAAAACGGACAATATTACTGCAAAGCAGACAGTCATATTAAATCGTCCGATTTGTGAAACCAGGAAAATAGGCCATCAGTGATGCTGGACATACTTGCTTTGTGGGTGCACGCTATGCACGGACACCCTAAACTGAGCTCGACACTCTGTATTTCATCTCTCCTCCCCCACTACCTTTGAACACGCCCACCACAATACGAGCTGAACAGGGGAGAAGTATAGGAACGACAGTACCTGAAGTAATAGGATAAGTAGGCTAGTGAAGTAAATAGACAGGAAGTAAACTCTGAAATAATAGGAAGTAGGCTAGTGAAGTTATAGGACAGGAAGTAACTCTGAAAGTAATAGGAAGTAGGCTAGTGAAAGTTATCAGGAACAGCAAGTAACTCATGAAGTAATAGGACAGAAGTTAACTTCTGGAAGATTAATAGGACAGAAGTAAGTCTGAACGTAATAGGACAGAAGTAACATGAAGAATAGGAGTAGGCTAGGAGTAATAGGACAGAAGTACTCTGAAGTAATCGGACAGAAGTAATCTGAAGTAATAGGACATAAGTAACTCGGAAGGTATATAGGAAGTAAAAGGGTTTTTTGGCTAGTGATAGTAACAGGACTGAAGTAAAAGAAAACCGTCCGTCAGTCGTGCGTTCGTTTCGATATCTTTCTTTTTCATGACAAAAAATCCTCGCGTAAAGTTTTTTTCTACAATTCTCGCTAATAAAAAAATAAAAAAAAAAGGATCGGATCATACCCAAGTGGCCTAAAACCTTCCCCTGGTCGACCTGGTTCCAAAAACCGGCCATATGATGGGATTGCGCCACTGGGGGCGGAACCTATAGCGGACACACACAGACACACACACACGAACACACTTTCGGATTAATATTATTATAGTATATATAAATATATATATATAATATATATAATATATATATATATTATATTCTATTTATGTATAATATTATATAATATAAATGATATATCTATCTTATCTATATTATATGTATATATATATATCATATATATATAGAGATTTATATATATATATATATATATAATATTATACCATATATATATATATATGTATACCATATATATAATATAATATAATATATATATTATATATATACTATAGATATATAGATAATATAGAGTGATATAGCTTTACATGGAATATCGTTTAAAAAAATGAAATTTTAAGATAAATTTTTACAAAATAAAAAACATTGGCTTCATTACAATTAAATATAACAAAGATCATACTTTAATATATATAACAGATATATGGGACCATGGTTGCTATTATCTGAACAAAACGATTCTATTTTATATTTTATTTAAATGCTGATATAAAGAAAACTATCTAATATAAATTAACTGAGTAATATCACCTGAAGTGCATATGATTTTAGCTTTCGATTCATATATAACATTGATCTGGATAAGTAAAAACAGAAAATTTACATTATTCAAAATTGTCAATTTTTATCGATTTAATCCTACAAGAGCGTGACGAAATTTAACAATGTTCCGCAACTTTAATTTTCCTAGATTTACTTGTCTTAAAAATATACTTTCTGCACAATAAAACAGGCGCATTAATTTATGTTGCAATTCGTGGTGGTTGGATAGGAATTTGACACTATTTCGACAGGACTAATATATAAATATATATATATATATATATATATATATTATATTACATATTATATATAGACGTATATATATAATATCGTATAATAGATTATTATACTATATATATTATATATATTTATATCTATATATATATATTATATATATTATTATATTATATATTATATATAGTATACATAAGCATATATATATATAATATATATATGATATATAATATATTTTTTTTTAATTATTTTTTTTTTTAATTTTTTAAAATTTTTTTTTAAATTTAATATATATATATAATATATATATTATATATATATATATACATACGTATATATATATATACTATATATATTATATAATATATATTAATATATATATACGTATATTATATATATATACTATATTATATATATGTAATATATAATATATATATATAATATTCATAATATATATTATATATATAGTATTATATATATATCTCTATATATATATAGTGAGGACCGAATGTCTATTTGCCTATTCGCGAAGCGAATTGAGAGTATGGCATAATATTTCAATAATACAACTATTTTTGATATCATACATGAAACGAAATAGTTTGTATGTATTTTAGAGTTCAGCATAAAAAAACATATGTCGAAAGTAAATTCCATTCAATTATAAAAGATAAGGGCATTGACCTTGGGCTTAGCGTTCTCTCTCTCATATTTTTAAAGAAAGTGAAAAATGTGGTCGTGAGTGATGGATCAGATATATAATGCTGGAATGAAGCACCATTTATCATATTCTGAGGGGTGACAGCGAGGCGATAAGTAATAGGCCTTTATTCGGGAAAGAGTTTGCGTGTGTGTGTGTGTGTGTGTGTGTGTGTTTTGTGCTTGTGTGTGTGTGTGCGTGTTGACACGTATCAGGAAAAAATGACCAATTGTTGTGGAGAGAGAATTTTATAAAAAAAAAAAATTCTGGTTGTTTTCCAGAAATAGATATCTTAGGTAGACGTAGCTTGTTTAAGCCAACGCAGTGTGTTGGAACACCGTATAAGAAAAAAAATAACAATGTGTGAAGAATTTTTATAAAAAAAATTATATATATATTTTTTTCCAGACAAATGATATCTTTACGTATTGACGTAGCTTGTTTGTAGATGTAGTAAACCTACGTATGTTTGTAGCCACGTATCATGAAAAATGAATATTTTTGTTGTGAGAAATAGAAATAATTAAAAAAAAACCATGGAAATAAATTTTGCTTTGTTCTTCAGAAATTATAATTTCTATGTATGACGTAGCTGTTTAAGGTCACAGGGCGTGCCTGCGCACGCCCTGTGACCTTAAACCTACGTATGTTTGTAGCCAACGTAACAGACAGAAATTAATAATTTTTGGGTTGAAAGCCAAAATTAGAGAATGTTTGTATCTGCAGCCAGCAATTTTAAGTTCTTAAGCTTATTGAGGTAGTTACAGCAAGATAATATAGCGATACTATTTTACTAATAGTGTAATAATTAATTGGAGTCTTCAAGTGACCAGCGGTCCATCTGACACTCATTAAGTTTTTTTTACTGAGAACTTTGCCAATTAACTATATTTTAACTCCGAATGGTACGAGTGACGCGGGTGATTATTTAGGAGGTGGTTGACAAAGTGCTGGTGGCTCGGTCTACCAAGGGGACGCGTAGCCATTTATAACAGACGAAGCTCAACACGCACATTTAAATATTATTCGTAACGGGCGGACACGACGGTTTAACGTCAATAATTGATTTTCATAGTCCCCCCCCCCCGATAGGTTGTTGAAAGGCTGTGGCAAGATTTTTAACACCACCTACATGTCGACTGTGAACGACTTGGATGAGGGCTTCAGGAAGACAACGTTCCGCGCATATGTTGTGTTATTTATAGTGCCCTTGTTTTCTCACCCTTGTCGATGCATTGCGCAGGTCGCATCGTTTCCGCACGGACATAGCCAACGTAGAGCATTGCCGCGTGTTGTAAACACACTCGACGGAAGATAGAGGCCGACTCTATTGAGTTAGGCCCCGGGCTTTATGCACAGTGGAAGCCATATGCCAATTTTATCGGGAATTGAAGCTGACGAATGGCACATTCGTTTGTGTGTTCCAACGTGAGCAACTGTCTCTACAAAGTAGCACAGGCACTGTTGAATCAGTCTTGAAACAGATCACAGATCGTCTCTCAGTTCTTGGACGATTGGGACGACGTTTGCCATGGACAAAGTCCATCGTCACATGCAGTTATAATGAGCATGACGGCTGTCCCCACTTTGAGTTACACTCGGTGTGGCAGCATATTTGGTGGGTTTAGGCCTATTGATGTACTCAATAGGCAAGCTATGTTAAAGGCAGGGTCCGTATTTAGTCCCCCGCATTAACTTCGGCGTATTCGTTGTATCAGCCACTGAAGTATGCTTTGGGGTCCATGAGGCTCCCTTTTGAAGCCACGAAACTTGTTGAGATATCCACGTCGGAGTTCCTGACCGACAAAAATTAGAGAGCGAGAGGTGATATTCTTTACGACGTCATTCCTAATACAAAGGGAATGGACCAATTCTCTTTAGAAATAGCACATCGGGTGGAGACAATAAGGAACCGACAGGTTCTTCGGGACAGCACGACATTGGTCACGTTACCTCCTGACAATACAAATTCCGAAGTCTCTCTCTTGCTCGGAACTCTCATTGACTGGTGAGTCTGAGAGGTTGAACTTGGCGCCAGAGGAAGCATTTTTTACAATGATCCTGATGACCGAGGCTTGATCTGTGTCGGTCACCACTGCGTAATATTTGACGAAAAATGTCACCAGCAAATAGCACGACTTTATCCCCGAAGGGATGGTCGCTTGCCATCAGTAACCTCCAACCAGTGTCAAAGGGCCCTCAGGGCTCTGACATGGCTCATAGAAATCTCGTCCCATATAATGATTGCGCGGCGCGAATCCAATTTGAGCTCTCTCGATTGAAAATTGAGCCAGACATCTAGTGCACCATCCATAATAAAAGGAAGTTTTGAGAGTCGAGTGCACTGTCGCTCCATTGAGGAGTAAGAGTCTTGCAGCTGAGACCAGGACCATTGCCATAAGCAATTGTCTTGTGTTCAACCTTTAGCCTTCGGACGATCCCCCGAGGCACGGCATGATGAAATTAGTCTTTCCTGTACCTGCAGGACCATCAAGATGAAAATGCTCTGGATTTTAGGGAGTGTCGTGCACCACCAACTGTGGCCATCACCGAGGTCGTAGGCGCTCTCTGAACCAACAATTTAAATGTTCCTCGATAGCCATATTGAAGTGCGGTTAAGGGAGCATTTTATCACTTGACTGGCTGCTTCTGCTGCGCGTCATCGGCGCCGCCTTGGTCGGCGTTCGATTTCAGGCGTAGTAGTAATGATCTCCATGCCTGCCGCCCCCGGAGAAACATAGCCCAGCCTCTCCGACTTGTTCTGAGGCGCACGTGACCGGTCTCTGCCCTCGCAGGCCTGATGAGCACTATTCATCATCATCCTGATGAGCTGCTTGATGATCCGGCTTCCAGTTCTCGGCCATATCCTTGTAGAATTGCAGATACAATGCCCTGGGGTCAGATGACCGGCAAAGTGCAAAATTTGCACGATAGTCTCCGCAGAGCCGCCGGAGATTTGATGTCACTGCGTGTTGCAGACAGCGACGTACTCTTGGTCGTCGGGAGTAGTCCCCTTGTATGAACGGCCCAGCTTGAACTTGGGGTGCAATACCCCCGCTTTACTGTTCTGAGCTGTTCAAAGCTCTCAGCCCCCGTGCAGTGCAGTAGTAGTAGTGAATGAAGAAGATTCACCGTAGGAAGGTGGTAACGTCATTACATTCGAACGACGACTTCTTTCACCCTTTTTTGTCTGCAGCCACATTTTTGAGCGGAGTCCATACATATGCTTCGGTATATCGCCATACCGGAGCGAGCGTGCCAAAAGGCGTCTTTTTTTGATTTGAGTGTGAACACGCCTCCAAGATGACTTTGGTTTTAAAGCAACACTTCGAGTGCTTCCTCTTCTACCTGGGACAACAAAACCATTGTTCGGGATGGCCAAGTTGCACTTGCCAGCATGAAAACATTATGCGAGCAATGATTGACGGGACTGCTCTTAGTCGCCAGTCAGCTTCGTAACAGGGCTGAAATACCTGTGCGCTGGAAATAGTTTGACCTCATCACACTACGGCCAAAAAGGGCTGCTTGCTGCCGGCAATATTATGCTGTATGGTCGATTGTTCTCTCGGTTTTTTCTACCTTTGTCATATATTTGAAAATGTATTTGACGCCAAGTAGAGGCTGGAAACCTCAAACATTGACATATGACTGCATTGCCTTCAACAGGATCAGTTGGTTGTCACCATGTTACTCGTTATCGACTGGACGACCGGCAGCATAGCTGGTTTGAGTGAAAGGCCCCTCTTATAGAGCGTTCGCTGGTCTGACCCGACATACACTGTTTCGTCCTGGTAATCCTTGGGAATCTATGCCGGACACGTCCTGTGTATCCCCAGATCCCAATGTGGCACTGGATTGGTATGTTAAGGACAGGGATAATGGATCATAAATTTAATTACGAGCGTCTCTCTCCGCAGAGTCCTGTTCGGAATTTCATCAGTGATCAATTCTTACACTCTCCGCCGAATCGCCAGAGTATGGGGGTGTAAATATTAGTTCACAGTAGTGCGTGAGGGAGGCCCCTTTTTTGGAATTCAATGAATAGAGCCAGGACGCCACATCTGCCAAGCACCTACTCTTTTTCAATGAGTTAATGAGCGCAAGAGTTCTCATGAAAAAACCTTGTTTACCAATCACAGTTAGCAGCCAATATCTGGCCGGTGGGATGTTTCAGTGATTCCCGCCATCTAGATTATTCCCGTGAATGGTCCCACAAACAGGTCGTTAATTACCGAAATGGCACCCACCACAGCCAGGGAATCCAGGTAATTTGCGGTGCATGTACCCGGGGATGCCCGTGAATGTTGGGGTAGATGAGAACGACGATGTTCCCCACGAACGTTTGCAGCTCGGCTTTCCTCTGAATCAGCGTGTAGACTTTATTAAACGCTCGGCCGCGAGCGTTTTGGTGATCAGCGGTAATATAAGAAAGTCGATCATCTCCATTTAAGGCATGAGAAACAGACGAAGGCCTGCTGAGGAAGCCCCCCAAACTTTAGCGTGGAGAAATCATCCCTGCGTGCAAGAGAAAATTGCCCAGTACTGCTCTGAAAGGAGAAGGTATGTCATGGTAAATAATCGTAGCCACTGTCGCCACGTGGGAAGAGCAATGGCTTAGCCACTGGGGAGAACAGTTCAATGTTTGGGGACATCATCTGGCACCGAGTACATGACCATGGAGACAAAAACGTCCTCCTCCTTTCTCAGACGGCGGTATACGACCACAACATCATCGGGTGTTGGCATCGCACGGTACCCGGGTGGCACTGCATTGAGGATCGGCCCGCATGGCCAGATGACATTTTCGGACATGTAGTGATTGATTGCGCAGCAAATACTGGGTAATGGTGGAATAGAATCTTCGCAAAAGGGATTGCCATCATGAAACATGGCCAACAGGCTCTGGACCACGGACGAAGGAGGCCTGTGAGGCTTCACTCTACGGACACACCGCGTTCCATGTCCAGGAAGTACATTTGATTCCCTTTTCGGAGTGGAATGCTCGCCAGGACATACCTGGTACATCGTAGGGTACATTTGGCCCTCCACTATAAATGCTTGTTCTCCCTGGCCCAGTGATGGCACGGGTTGGGAATACTAGCAAATGCCAGAGCCGAGTTGCATCGATAGATGGAGGCTCGAAAGTGTTTCCCACACCTCCTATCTTCAGTCATAAGGACGGACAAACAGCTGTGGTGCATCGTCCCTCCGTGGTAGATTTATCAAAGCACCGGTTTGCAGCATTTTAAAGCGGACCACCTTGTGGTCCGACCATCTCACAGGAGAAAATACTTTGCCCCGCCAGCATGAACACACAGTGTCCATTTCCCAGGTAGATAGTGTAGCTGGCTGATCTCTTCCACCGCCTTTGAAACAAAGGACGTACGTTGGGGTTACATTAGTTGGTGTGGCCAGGTGATATTGGACCCCTTCAGAATTCATGGAAACCTTAGTTGCAGTACCAACATCGGCCGGATGGTCGAAAATGTCCCACAATTTGTTTTCATGGTAAGGCACAAAAGGGTCGAAAGCAGTACATAGTACTGTACTCCTTGTACCAAGAGTACAGGAGTCTTTCCCTTATCTTTTTGAAGCCTCCTTTGGGTCCTTCCGAAGTACGCTGGCACTTTCATTTATGCCCAATGCTTTGGCCCCGCATTTTTTCGCCATCTGCGTGACACCCTGGCTGCTTGGTTCGTCCGCAGAAGTCATGCAAAGTGAGTTTTTGTGTGGACTGAGCACAGTGCATTGCAGCATAGTAATCCTTACGGCTTTGCTTATTGGACAACTCGTATCAAGGGCCATCATGTCACCTTGGACAAAATTCTGGCCCCCTGGGGTATCGAGAACCGCAATGCCAGTCAATGGCATTAATTTTCCTAAACGACTTGAACCTTGAGAAGAAGAACTATGAGAGAATCAATCTCTTGTCCTGTGTGAAACCCTTGTTGTTGGGGTTTGCAGAAAAGCCGCTCTCCTCATCAGGATGGTGAGTTACCATCCTCTGGAGTACTTTCACCAATTGCATGAGTGTACATCTCAAGGATGATACATCTGCAGCAAAGTTGATTAGTTGCCATGGGATCGACGCCTTTTGCCAAAGACAAACCATAGTTAGTAGAGAGGAGCAAGAAGCTATTTCATTATGTATTTGTTGGCTACATGGAGCAGCCTTAACTGTAATACTCGGACTGGCTGCTGAACATTTGCGCAAGTGGTTTTGTCAGTAAACAATCTAAGTGAGGAAAAGTATTTTCTGCGCAGAAGTCATAAAAATATTTCTTTCATTTACAGCCAACAGAGAGGCAGAAGCCTGACCGAGTAATATCATAGCTTGCTGTACACACTTACACATGGCAGAGTGCGAGTCCCCGTTCCTGTTTTTTGGCCAACCGAGGCCCTTTTTCTTGACGTGAGTTGCACCGTTAAGGCGTATTTTGTTTCCAGTATAGTGGAACATCTGTTGTTGTAAAGGTCCGAACGTTTCCGACGAAGCGGAACTTGGCCATGGGTTTTGAGAACCCAAGTTAACCCTTGATAGGGTTATTGTTATTATACTTGCAGAATGAAAGCAAATGTTTCAATCCCTAAAAATAGTTGCCATGTGAGGTCTAGATGCAGCATATCAAATTGGATATCTGCGGGATTATTACTCAGTGCCCATATCAACAGCACAGTCCGAGGCAAGAAGGATTAAGGACACCGGCAGTCGTTGTATTAGCCTGTAATGTAACAACAGGAACGGGTTGTAATGTTGCACCTGTTTGCACCGAAAACTTTAAGCACAAATTGCTGCCAATTGCGGGGAAATCGGTCATGTGATTCATATACTCATAAACATGGGCATGCCATTTGCATAAGTAATGAGGACCCAATGTCCATCATCCTCGTTACGCCGAGATGACAATTAAATTAGCAGCGCTTTCGCCTTTGCCGAGGGACGTCACGTGAATGCAAGCATCGGGAGAGGGCTGTTCAGGAAGACAGCATGGCTCGACAAAATGTGATGCCAGTATGTAGTAGCAATCATCCTCAATATTGGTCAATCGCTCTTCAGTGAGTTGCGACCCACTGAACTGTCCTCCAAGGCAGCATTTGTGACCGCAGCTATACAGGCGTGACTGCATAGTATGAAGGGACAGACGCAGCCAGTTTAAGGCTAGTACGAAAGAGCAAGAGGCAAATAGTAGTATTTATCTATGTATCTACGATCTCGGTGGAGCGCCACGGATTTCCTCAGGGCTGCTGCTGTCGTCAGTTGCAAGTCCCCAGCGCGTAACACAATCTGGCAGAAAGGGAATGGGAATGTTTAGATAAGGAAACGTGTAACTTAATAATGTCTGCAATCCTATCCGCTGTATTTTTGAAATCGAGAAAATGTCGCCCCCATATTGTTGGAGACACCCAAAATAAAAAATATAATAATGTACATACACACATACATACCTGAAAAAGGGACGTTAATAAAAATGCTGTCTCGTGGTCCGTTGTAAAAAATGCATGTAAAATCAAGTGTTCTTAAAAATCAATAATTATCGGGCAACAAATCGTATGAATATCATGGGGAGTGAGAGACTTACCAGAGAGAGAGAGGTCGCCGTTGTAGTACGTCTTGTCTCTATCCAAGAAGCAGACATACTGACACCACAGCCTATGTTCACCCAGCAAAAAAACGTTACACCGATAAGGTGGCAATTAGGCTGCGGAACAGGTAATACATAATATCTCTAGAACCGTGTGTTATTTCACAACACGTTATAGATAAATAAAAATCATGAGTTCAACTGGCTTCCCTCTGGTGAATTGAAATAAAATTCCATTGAGAAATGATCGCATGAAGCGTGTTTGCACTGGAAGAAGTGCCTTTTAGCCCACCCAGAAAACCGTTACGCTGGGACATAGATGGCTGGGACAATGAAAATAGGCTGCGGAACAGGTAATAACATTATCTCGAAAACTGTGTGCTATTTCACAGAATGTTATAGATGAATAAAATTCATGATTTCAACAGGCTTTCCTGTGGTGTAATCGAAATAAAAAGCCATTGAGAAATGAGTGCATGAAGCGTTTTTTTCACTTGGAGAAGTGCATTTTAGCCCACCCAGAAAACCGGTAATACATTATTATCTCGAAAACCGTGTGTTATTTCACCAAACATTATAGATGAATAAAAATCCAAATTTTAACAGGCTTCCCTGTGGTGTAATCGAAATAAAAATCCAATGAGAAATGAGCGCATTATGCGTGTTTTTAGTTCATAATTCCATGCTGCTTAAATCTTATAAAAATATTAACTCGAAAACCGGGTTATGTTTCACAACACGTTATGGATTAATTGAAATCAAGATTTAACAGGCTTGCCTGTGGTGTAAGTAGATTAAAAATCCATTGAGAAATGACCTGTTGAAGTAAGTGGTGTGTGTAGGGCATATTTGCCTGGAAAAATATTCAAACAATGGACCCGTTTACTCTACTTGAGGTAACGATTGATTTGAAATCTTCAAGCCTCATATAGTTGGGGCAGTGATGTTGAGTTTTCTATGTGAACAGTATTTTTTATGATACACCCAATTTAAGTACAGAAATATTTATACGCTCTAAAACGACTGGCGCCATGTTGTGACGTCAACAGCGCACACAACAGAGCAAAAACAGCTGTGAAGCGGCCGCCTACTATATATACTCCTACTAATACAGCAAAATTGCATTACCCCTACTACCGCAAAATGACCAGTAATCTCCTTCAGTATGAGTAGTAATTACTGTGTTTGGAATATGTAAGTTGT
>JACEEZ010015136.1:10000-16071 GCA_016584305.1 Chionoecetes opilio
CTCTTCTCTTTTCCTCTCTCCCTTCTCTCTCCCCTTTTCTCTCTCTTCCCCCTCTCTCTCTCCCTTCCTCTCTCTCTCTCTCCTCTTCTCCCCTCTTCTCTCCTTTTCCCTTTTTCGTCTCCTCTCTCTCTTTTTTCTTCTTTCTCTTTTTTTCTTTTTTTTTTCCCCCTTTTTTTTCCCTTTCCTCCTTTGCCTCCTCTTTTCCCCCCCCCCTCTCTTCTTTCCTCTCCTCTCTTCTCTCCCCCTCTCCCCCTCCCCTCTCCTCTCCTCTCTCCTCTCTCCTTCCTCTCTCCCCCCCCTCTCCCCTTTTCCCCCCTTTTTTTTCCCTTTGTTTCAAAAAATTAAAAAATTTCTTAAATTTTCCCCAAAATTTTTTTTCTTTCCTTTTTTCCCCCCTTTTCCCCCTTCCTTTTTCCCCCTTTTTTTTCTCTTTTTCCCCATTTTTTTAAAATTTCCCCAAATTTTCCCTTTCCCCTCCTTTTCCCCTTATTTATCCTCCCCTTCCCCCCTTTTTCCCCTTTTTCCCTCCCCCCTTTTCCCCCCGGGAAAACCCAAAAAAAACTCCCCAAAAAAACCCCATTTCCGGGGTTTTTTTTCCTTTCTAAAACCTGCCTTTTTTCCCCAAAAAAGGGGTTTTTCTTTATTAAAAACCCTTTTCCCCCGTTTTTCCTCCGGTTCCCCCCTTAATTCCCCCCCTTTTTTCTTTTCCCCCTTTCTTTCCCCCAAATTTTTCCCCCCCCCCCCCCTCCCTTTTGAAATGGGTTATAGTTTTCCCTCTCCCCTCCTTCCCCTTCTCTCTCTCTCTCTCTCTCTTTTTTAGTGATTCTAAGAAATTCGAGGGAAAAAATAAGGAAGAAATTGACTCGGTAGTTAAGGCAGTTAGTCATAGATTTTTTTTTTCCGTTTTTCCGCGCGTTTGCTTCCTCCTTTTTTTGCCTTCATTCCTTATTTCTCTCCACCTTACATGTTCTTGCTGTTTTTTGTTATTGACGAAGTTCCTCCTCCTCCCCCTGCTCCTCCTCCTCCCTCTCCTCCCCCTCCTCCTCCTCCTCCTCTCCTCACTCCTCCCCCATCCTCTCATCCTCCTCCTCCTCCTCACCTCCTCCTCCCTCCTCCTCTCCCCATGCATATAGGCAACCGATAACCTCAAATATAACTATCAAATGCAAAATAAATCGTTAACTGAAGTACAGCAGGAAAAGGATTTAGGTGTCATCATCAGTAATGATCTTAAAACCAGTCCGCATTGCCTAGCTGCCAGTAAAAAGGCGAATATGATGTTGGGCTTTATTAAACGCAATTTTGACACAAAACTCCAAAAAGAAATTTGACACAATTATACACGTCCTTGGTTAGCCACACTTGGAATAGGGCCGTCCAATTCTGGTCGCCCTGTTTCGTAAAAGACCAAGAAAAAATTGGAATCAGTGCAAAGAAGAGAAACCAAACAAATTCCATCTCTGCGAAATTCATCTTATGAAGAGAGACTGCGGAAGCTTAATAGTTTTCCTTAAAGGATCGTGGGAATCCGTGGGGACTTGATAGAAACCTTTAAGATCCAAAAAAGGATTTGATGTCATTAATCAAGAGAACCTATTCGAGCTTTCAACTCAAGTGAAAAACAAAAAATAATGGTTTAAAACTAAACGGTCAACGTTGCATCACTGATCTCCGTAAAAATTATTTCAATGTGAGAGTCGTTGATCGATGGAACAAGTTACCAGCAAATGTTGTCGAAGCCAGCACAATAACTACTTTTAAAAAACAGACTTGACGCGCACTGTAAAGTAAATGGGGATTGATAGTGCCCTGCGAATTCATATTTAGTCCCCCGGATCGATTAGTTGTAGTGGTAGTGGTAGTTGTAGTTAGTATTTTCATATCCTATCATCTGCACTATGAAACTTCCATGTCCATCTCTTTAGGGACATGGTATCATTTTCCAACTGTTTTCTTACAAGTAGTTGATAGTTAGTAGTATGTAGTTCAGCAGATACCCTCGTCATGGACCAATAGGTCTCCTGGTGTCTGTTATTCCTATGTAATCCTATGTAATCCTCCTCCTCCTCCTCCTCCTCCTCCTCCTCCTCCTCCGTGATAAGTCATGTCTCCACGTATAGCGTAGTTAAAAAGACGTTGTAGTTTTCTCACGAAGATACTGAACTTCAAAGAGATTTTTTTTCTTCAAGTTCCACCAAAGTGAGATTGATTGTATGATTAGTTTCTATATTTTTTTTCTTTATTCTCTCTCTCTCTCTCTCTCTCTCTCTCTCTCTCTCTCTCTCTCTCTCTCTCTCTCTCTCTCTCTCTCTCTCTCTCTCCTCTCTCTCTCTCTCTCTCTCTCTCTCTCTCTCTTTCTCTTTCTCTCTCTCTCCCCTCCCCTTATCCCCATCCACCCTCCCCTTCATGTAATCCACACCATACCACCTCAATACCTGTGTTATCCACCTCCATCCACAATAGAACAGGTTACCCCTCCCCCTCCACCCACCTACCTTGCCCAGTCCCCCTCTTACCCCCCCCATCGTCCACTACAACCAGGGAAATAATACAAAACCAATTATATTTGATACAGTTGGGTAGAATTTTTAACACCAGTCATTAGTATTGAGGCTTTACGTGTGTGTGTGTATATATATGTATTTACTCTACCCTCCCCTCCCCCCTCTTTTTTATTTTATTTAGGTACCCCCTTCTCCCCCCCTCTCTATCTAATGCATGTATTTTGGATGATATATATAAAAAAGAGGGAGGTAGTTTTTTTGATACCTTTTTTATTTGAAAGGCTGATGTTACCTGGGGTTTGGGGGGGGGGGGGGGGGTTTTTAAGGGTTTAATTGGTCATACTGTCTGTCCTCTGCGCCTCTCACTTACTGCGGTTTTGCCTTTTTCTATTTTTGGGGGAGGGGGGAGGCGTCGCTTTTTTAAAATTTAGTTTGGGATATTTTTTGGGAAATTTGGGATTGGCTTTCTTTTCCTCTTTTTCTTCTTTCCCCCTTTTCTGCTTTTGTATGTGTCTTTTGTATGGGGGTTGTGTGGGGTTTTGGGGGGTGTTTTGGTGTGTGGTGTGGGGTGTGTGTGTGGGGTGTGTGTTATTTTCATCAGTTGATTATCTATTGTATTTTACGGGGCCGAGAAATGCTCGTAGGGCCCCCGTCTCCATATAACATTTTTTTTTTTTCTCATTATTTTAGTGTTGGCCGGGGCCCCCCCCCGGGAGGTGGGCAAAAAACCCCCCGGGCAAATCCGGTCCCCATTCACTCTGGGTGGACAGGGGTGGGTTTTAAGAAGACCGCCCGTCGTATTCGCTCCGCCCGGGGATCGAACCCGGGACTTCTGGTTGGGAGCCGAGCTGCAAACCCCTTCACTAGGGAGTTCCCGTGTGTGTGTGTGGTGTGTTGTGTTTGGGTGTGTGTGTGTGTTGTGTGTGTGTGGTGTGGTGTGTGTGGGTGAGAGAGAGGAGAGAGGAGAGAAAAGAGAAGAGAGAGAAGAGAGAGGGAGAGAGAGGAGGAGAAGAGAGAGAGAGAGAGAGTTCATATTGTTTCATGTTCCCTGTCTCAACCGATGTACTTTATTTTTTATATATTTTATTTTGTATAACACCAGTCGAGATTCGGATCATGAAATGTACCTCCTCCTCCTCCTCCTCCTGCAACCTAGGGAGAGCCTTCAACTTTACTATTCTTTTACCTTTAACACGTAGAAACTATAGTGGTAGAAAGTAGTCACACAGGCAGCCTCGTTTGGCCCAGTAGGGCTGTTGCTGTCTGCGCTTCCTTTGTATTCCTTTGTATTCCTCCTCCTTCTTCAGACTCCAATAATTTTCTAATCATCATAATTTTGGGAATAATCATTTCAATCCATCTCGTTAGATTAAAGTTTGTCTGTTTTTATAAGCGATCGACGTGCTTGTGAGGGTTGTGGTCACCGTGCTTGTTGATGCGAGTATCAACAAGTTATTCGCGGCGTTGTTAGAAATAAGTGAAAAGTTTAATATTAATGCCAGTAGTGAAAACATGGCCAAAAAAACATGATTTCTAAGGATAATAAGAACAGGGAAGGTTAAGCACGACAAGCGGACTCCTGCTGGACTTGTGGACTCTTGGTGGACTTCCTGGCATTCTTGAGTCCTTGGTGGAATGTATGTTATTTGGTTAATGTGGTTGGTGGTGGTGATGGTGGGGATGGGGGGGTTTGGGGGTGGGGGGTGGGGTTGGGGGTGGTGGTGGGGGTGGTGGTGGGGGGTGTGGTGGTGGGGTGGTGGGGGTGGGGTTTGGGGGTTGGGGTGGTGGGGTGGTGGTGGTGGTGGTGGTGGTGGTGGTGGGGGTTGGTGGTGGTGGGGTGGTGGTGGTGGTGGTGGTGGTGGTGGTGGGGGGAGTGGTGGTGGGTGGTGGTGGTGGTGGTGGTGGTGGAGTGGTGGTGGTGGTGGTGGGGGTGGTGGGGTGGTGGGGGGGGTGGTGGTGGTGGTGGTGGTGGTGGTGGTGGTGGTAGGGGGGGGGTGGTGGTGGGGGTGGGGGTGGTGGGGTGGTGGTGGTGGTGGTGGTGGTGGGGTGGGGGTGGGGTGGTGGTGGGGTGGGGGGGGGGGGGTGGTGGTGGTGGTGGTGGTGGAGTGGTGGGGGTGGGGTGGGTTGGGGTGGTGGGGGGTGGGGTGGTGGGGTGGGTGGTGGTGGGTGGTTTGGGGGTGGTGGGGTTGGGGGTGGTGGTGGTGGTGGTTTGGGGGTGGTAGGGGTGGTGGTGGTGGTGGTGGTGGTGGTGGGGGTGGTGGTGGTGGTGGTAGGTACACGTTAACAAATTTGGACTTTTGGAATAACACAATTAAGTCTTATTATTGGCGTAATTGGATAACGAGGAAGAAGAACATGAATTGGAATGATAAAGAAACAAGTTAATGATAGTTCTTTTTTTATGATTGAAAATTATTATATCTTTCACATTCCAGGAAAAATGTAAAAGAATTAGAACGGGTGTAATTATTTGCGTCTTATATCGACCGTCTTGCCTTTTGTATTGTTTTATATTTATTCATTTTAGACTTAAGAACGACCTTGTCAAGAGAATTGTAAAATCTGACATGGAATTTTGGAAGAAAGTGAGGAATAATGATCCTAATACATTATAATTTTTGTTCAGGAGGCAACTGTTTGAATATTAAGTACGTTTGGCCTTTGATTTGGGTGGCAGCAGTCGATCAGGTCCCAGCGCTCGGCAGCCCATTAGAATTGTCTGATAACTTTTGTGGGACGCCGTTGATTAGATATCCCCTTCAGTAGTCGTGTTTCTGTCATCTTAGATCACGATGAAGATAGGGAACTTTCTGGCCCTTTGGCAAACTACAGCCTGTCACTGGTCAAAGAAGAGGAGGAGGAGGAGGAGGAGAAAGAAGAGGAGGTGGAGGTGGTGGTCTAAAACGTACCCTCATTTTACCTTTACCTCAACATTTGCGGTCGCCAGATTCTTGCCGGATTCGCGCATCGCAGTCTGATTTGCTGATAAACTTGTACATTACTTTTTTTTTTTATCGATCTGCACGTCCAACAACTCTCGTAAATACACACGTTTTATAACTTAATTACCTTGTTTTGCTTTGTCTGTGTGTGGTGTGTGTACGTGACCCTATACTTCTTATTGTCGATACTAGTTTAGTTTGTCCTGACTTCTGGTTGCAAGGAAAATAGGGTAGCCTACATTTTTTAGAGTGAAATTGCACGAATTACAACGAAAAGGAAGAGAAAGAGGAGGATAAGATGCCTGTGTATTGATGTTATTAGTGATTATAATTGTGTTAAGCGACAGTTTTTTTTAGCATATGATGGTTTGAAGGTGAAAATGGTGATGGTGGTGATTAGGAGGATGGTGATGATAATGAGGTGATGATGATGGTGGTTGAGCTGTATTGTACCCCCCCCCCCCCCCCCCCCCCCCACCCCACCCCACACCAAAATATATTACTATACTGATTAAGTTGAAACTTTTTTTGTCTCAGATTAATTGATAAAAGTTACTTGTCGATAAAACCATTCTTACTCTCTCTCTCCTCTTCCGCCTCACAGGCAAAAAAGGGCTGTTTGCCA
>JACEEZ010015137.1:5000-25000 GCA_016584305.1 Chionoecetes opilio
CACACACACACACACACACACACACAGAAACAGAAGAGAGAGGAGACATACAGAAACAGAGATGGGCACAGATAAACACACACACACACACACACACACAGAGAGAGAGAGAGAGAGATTGCGGGACAGATTAAAACACACACACACACACAGAGAGAGAGAGAGAGAGAGAGAGAGAGAGAGAGATAAAAACCCACACACACACACACACATACACACACACCATACACACACATGCTACACCACTATACAAACAACACACACACAACACACACACAACACACACACACACCAACAACACACACCACACATACAGAATACCAAAAATACAATAAATCATTATAATTATTGCTAATCTCTATAATAAAAATATCTAAAAAATCGACTTCCACTTGGCGCTTCATGACTCGGGACTGGCGCGGCATAAGTCACGGCCGGTCTTGTAAGTCACCAGTCGCGAGTCAGCCAGTCAGTCAGTCAGTCAGTCAGTCAGTCAGTCAGTCAGTCAGGCAGTCAGTCAGTCAGTCAGTCAGTCAGTCAGTCAGTCAGTCAGGCAGGCGGGCGCGACACAGACTCTCTGCGAATAAATGGAAATGCATTTACCATAAGCAACGGCCTTGTCTCGCCATCACCATAATTGTCATGATGCAGTTTTCCTCCTCCTCCCAGCCTCTCACACAGACAGACAGACAGACAGCCAGACATACGTTACCTCTCACACAGACAGACAGCCATATGTTACCTCTCACACAGACAGACAGACAGACAGCCAGACAGACATTACCTCCCACACATACATATACATACAGACAGACAGACAGCCATGTTACCTCCCACACAAGACAGACAGACAGACAGACAGACAGCCATACAGCCATGTTACCTCCCACACAAGACAGACAGACAGACATACAGCCATGTTACCTCCCACACAAGACAGACAGACAGCCATACAGCCATGTTACCTCCCACACAAGACAGACATACAGACAGACAGACAGCCATACAGCCATGTTACCTCCCACACAAGACAGACATACAGACAGACAGACAGCCATACAGCCATGTTACCTCCCACACAAGACAGACAGACAGACAGACAGACAGCCATACAGCCATGTTACCTCCCACACAAGACAGACATACAGACAGACAGACAGACATACAGCCATGTTACCTCCCACACAAGACAGACATACAGACAGACAGACAGCCATACAGCCATGTTACCTCCCACACAAGACAGACATACAGACAGACAGACAGCCATACAGCCATGTTACCTCCCACACAAGACACAGACAGCCATGTTACCTCCCACACAAGACAGACAGACAGCCAGACAGACAGACAGCCATACAGCCATGTTACCTCCCACACAAGACATACAGACAGACAGACAGCCTGAGCCAGTAGGGGTAAATGCAGGGTATTCCCGAGGGTTGTATAAGGGTACATGGGTCTAAATAGCCCAGCATGGTAGGCATACATACATACATACATACATACATACATGTAAAAAAAATATATATATATATATCATTTGGACAAAATAATGTAAACTGTTTATTTCCTATGCTATTGTAATGTTTTTGTCAATAAACAAACTAAACTAACTAGGCATATATACATAATACATACATACATACATACATACATACATACATACATACATACATACATACAGACAGACAGCCTGAGCCAGACGGAGGTAAATGACGTTTATTCCCGTGGGTTGTATAAGGGTACATATACATACATACATACATACAGACAGACAGACAGACAGACAGACAGACAGACAGACAGACAGCCTGAGCCAGACGGAGGTCAATGCAGGCTATTCCCGAGGGTTGTATAAGGGTACATGGGTAAATCAAGTGGTAGTGCCACTTGTGGTACTTGTGGTAGGCTCTCTCTCTCTCTCTCTCTTTAATCTGCCTTGCCTATCACAATGACAATTAAATACTATATTTAATTATCTCTCAATGCAATCCTCTCCCTATGTTCTTCTATAGCTATAGTCTATTCTTTTTATTAGGGTCAAAATGCAGTCAGGAAGCCACGCCCCCTGCCTGCCCTTCTATGCTACGGGGCAGCTGATTGGTGCATTCCTGGTATCATCACTACCCATCACAATATCTTCACTACTTAACAGCGGCGTGACCACTGGACAGCAATCTTCACTACAGAGGGTGTTTTGATTTTGTCACCCTCTGTAGTGAAGATTGCTGTCCAGTGGTCACGCCGCTGTTAAGTAGTGAAGATATTGTGATGGGTAGTGATGATACCAGGAATGCACCAATCAGCTGCCCGTAGCATAGAAGGGCAGGCAGGGGGCGTGGCTTCCTTACTGCATTTTGACCCTAATAAATAAAATAGACTAGTACAGTACAAGTACAGTACAAGTATTTACCCAGGGTCTCCTAGGGTCTCCTATGGTGCCGTGCGCTGCCTCTTCTCCGGGGGGGGCCGGGCGGTGCGCTGGGAGGCCGGCTGGGGGGAGGGGTCACTCTTGCCCTCGGTCTTGACCTCTGTCTTGACCTCAGTCTTGATCTCTGTCTTGATGTCCTCTGTGGGAAGGCAGGGAGGGGGGTCAGTGGACGGTAGATAAGAGAGAGAGAGAGAGAGAGAGAGAGAGAGAGAGAGAGAGAGAGAGAGAGAGAGAGAGAGAGAGAGAGAGAGAGAGAGAGAGAGAGAGAGAGAGAGAGAGTAAAAAAAATATAAATTGAAACATGAAATGAAGTGAGAAAGAAAGACAAAAACTTGTAATATATGGCAGCTGGCGACATTAGTGCAGTGGCGACTATAGTGTTGGTGACAGTAGAGGGATGGGTGAAGGGCATTTATATATATATATAAAAAAATAGATAGATAATTATAATAACAAAATTTAAAGCAAATAAAAATGTATCTCCCAAACCATTCATATTTTTTGAGCAAATTGAACGACAAACAATATTTATATGGGATAATTTTTTTCATATTTGTGATAAAAATTTATTTCCGTCCGGAGAGCCGCAAAAAATTGTCCGAAATTGCCGCCGACCACTTTCGGCCTTTTTGGCGCGTGACTCTTGGCGGCTTTGGGAAGTACTGTCTGGAGGCAAGGTTGTTGTGCTGACAAGGTACTGTCTGGAGGCCAGGTTGTTGTGCTGACAAGGTACACTATAACCATTGCTGTCATCAGGGCTCAAATGACTCATCTAGTCACTGACAACATTGATGTTTTGTTAAAAAATACAAATTAACATTTTCCTCAATTATTTAAAATCCAAAATGATGTTGCCCTGGCTCATAAGAAAGGCCTTCCAATGATCTATCTTTTTTGTTCTTGACGATTTTCTCAAATACTTCTTAGTTTTTTAGTTATTTGAAAAAACGTTTTTTTGAAAATATCCAAGGCTAATAAATATATGGACCCTTGGATATTTTGGAAAAAATTTCACGTCTCACATGTCCGTATTCGTAGTCACATACCATCATTGTACGTGGTCATTGTTCACTTTTTGTCTTGTCCTAATGAAATCAATATGTCATGCCAGCTCTGTTGTGATTGCAATAGGAGTACTGTATGATTGCTCTAGTACTTTCCATGGCAGCTACAAGATCTCTGTTGTGATTGCAATAGGAGTACTGTATGATTGCTCTAGTACTTTCCATGGCAGCTACAAGAGCTCTGTTGTGATTGCAATAGGAGTACTGTATGATTGCTCTAGTACTTTCCATAGCAGCTACAAGATCTCTGTTGTGATTGCAATAGGAGTACTGTATGATTGCTCTAGTACTTTCCATGGCAGCTACAAGATCTCTGTGATTGCAATAGGAGTACTGTAGGATTACTCTAGTACTTTCCATGGCAGCTACAATATCTCTGTTGTGATTGCAATAGGAGTACTGTATGATTGCTCTAGTACTTTCCATGGCAGCTACAAGATCTCTGTTGTGATTGCAATAGGAGTACTGGATGATTGCTCTAGTACTTTCCATGGCAGCTACAAGATCTCTGTTGTGATTGCAATAGGAGTACTGTATGATTGCTCTAGTACTTTTCATGGCAGCTACAAGATCTCTGTTGTGATTGCAATAGGAGTACTGTAGGATTGCTCTAGTACTTTCCATGGCAGCTACAAGATCTCTGTTGTGATTGCAATAGGAGTACTGTATGATTGCTCTAGTACTTTCCATGGCAGCTACAAGATCTCTGTTGTGATTGCAATAGGAGTACTGTAGGATTGCTCTAGTACTTTCCATGGCAGCTACAAGATCTCTGTTGTGATTGCAATAGGAGTACTGTAGGATTGCTCTAGTACTTTCCATGGCAGCTACAAGATCTCTGTTGTGATTGCAATAGGAGTACTGTAGGATTGCTCTAGTACTTTCCATGGCAGCTACAAGATCAAGAAAATAATTTTGACTGAGTAGAAATGGAACAAAATCATAGCAATGACCACGAGCAATCATGGTATGTGACTACGAATACCACACAGAATGTCATGAAAATCTGTCCACCTTTGCTTTGCGTCCTGCTGAACACGAATCTGGCGTCAGTTTTCTGACGACTACAATGCTTCACCCTATTTACCCTTATAAAACCCCTGGGCATAGTTTCCTCGGAGAGTAACAAATGGAGATCACAAGTCCAGTGCGTAAACAAGCCCTTGATGGATGAGAGCATAACATTACCTAGCTTAGTTAACCCCTTGAGGCCCAGAACGTAATTTCCATTGTAATTTGGGTACCATTAGACGATATTTAGTGACTATA
Organism: Chionoecetes opilio; assembly: GCA_016584305.1. Taxonomy (NCBI): domain Eukaryota; kingdom Metazoa; phylum Arthropoda; class Malacostraca; order Decapoda; family Majidae; genus Chionoecetes; species Chionoecetes opilio. The sequence continues at coordinate 9,768 of JACEEZ010015137.1, forward strand.
AGCAATATTCTATAGCTATGCCTGTTTAGTATCCTTGTCCACTAACTCATTTGGTATATTCAGTGACTTCTTGTAATTCTATGGCTCAACAACAGACAATTTTTTATAGCCAAGGAAAGATCTGGGCGTGAAGGGGTTAAGATGGATGGATGCACAACATTACCTAGCTTGGCTCCCTCCTGCTGTGTTGTCTGCTGTGTTCCCTGCTGGCCAGGCTGTGGCGTGGCCTGCTGTGGCTGTGGTGGCGGGCTCGGGTACTTGTAGGGAAACTTTGTCTGGAGGTCTTCCAGCAAGGCGCCCACCCGCCGGTGCTGGAACACTGACGCTGGCTCCTCCCGCCCCCCCGCACCAGCCTGCAGTATAGATAGATAGATAGATAGATAGATAGATAGTGCCAGGTGAGAGTAAGGCGATTGAGGTGTTTTGGGCACCCAATTTTGGTGCTTGGGTGGTTTGAGCCCCTAGAGGAGAGAAGGTGGTGAGGCATTGGGGAGAGCTTGAGGTATTACTCTACCTTCTGCTTGGTTTCCTTGTCCTTGGCTGTGTCCTTGGCTGTTTCCTTGGCTGTAGCGGCAGCGGCGGCGGCAGCGGCAGAGTCCGGGTGGTTCCTGAACTGCCACCAGTAGCCCTTGGACGGGTGGTAGTGGGAGTACATCTGCAGCTCCGTGAAGGCTCCGTTCAGGTTACTCACGGCGGACAGCTGTAGGGCAATAATAGTAATAATAATAATAGGTGTATAATAACAGCAGAGAGCTTTAAGGCTGACAGCTGTAACAGGCTGTGAGGCTGCCCTTATAGTAATAATAATAATAGGTGTATAATAACAGTATGTCTGGTCAGGGCTGTGCCCTGCTACTGGTAACCTGTAACCCAGTACAACCAGCCACATGGTCAGGGCTGTGCCCTGCTACTGGTAACCTGTAACCCAGTACAACCAGCCACATGGTCAGGGCTGTGCCCTGCTACTGTAACCTGTAACCCAGTACAACCAGCCACATGGTCAGGGCTGTGCCCTGGCTACTGGTAACCTGTAACCCAGTACAACAGCACATGGTCAGGGCTGTGCCCTGCTACTGGTAACCTGTAACCCAGTACAACCAGCCACATGGTCAGGGCTGTGCCCTACTACTGGTAACCTGTAACCCAGTACAACCAGCCACATGGTCAGGGCTGTGACCTGCTACTGGTAACCTGTAACCCAGTACAACCAGCCACATGGTCAGGGCTGTGCCCTGCTACTGGTAACCTGTAACCCAGTACAACCAGCCACATGGTCAGGGCTGTGCCCTGCTACTGGTAACCTGTAACCCAGTACAACCAGCCACATGGTCAGGGCTGTGCCCTACTACTGGTAACCTGTAACCCAGTACAACCAGCCACATGGTCAGGGCTGTGCCCTACTACTGGTAACCTGTAACCCAGTACAACCAGCCGCATGGTCAGGGCTGTGCCCTACTACTGGTAACATGTAACCCAGTACAACCAGCCACATGGTCAGGGCTGTGCCCTGCTACTGGTAACATGTAACCCAGTACAACCAGCCACATGGTCAGGGCTGTGCCCTACTACTGGTAACCTGTAACCCAGTACAACCAGCCACATGGTCAGGGCTGTGCCCTGCTATGGTAACCTGTAACCCAGTACAACCAGCCACATGGTCAGGGCTGTGCCCTACTACTGGTAACCTGTAACCCAGTACAACCAGCCACATGGTCAGGGCTGTGCCCTGCTACTGGTAACCTGTAACCCAGTACAACCAGCCACATGGTCAGGGCTGTGCCCTACTACTGGTAACCTGTAACCCAGTACAACCAGCCACATGGTCAGGGCTGTGCCCTGCTACTGGTAACCTGTAACCCAGTACAACCAGCCACATGGTCAGGGCTGTGCCCTGCTACTGGTAACCTGTAACCCAGTACAACCAGCCGCATGGTCAGGGCTGTGCCCTGCTACTGGTAACATGTAACCCAGATGGACACACCTGCATTCACTATTATATTATTGTATTCATCTAGTTGTTGTATTTGACAGGGCCTGAGCTACACTCCTATGGCCCCGTCTCCCTGGCTACATGGCACCCTTCCTCCTTAGTCCCGTGAGGTGAGTACCCACCATGCGGGAGTTAATGATGGATCCCAGGTCAGGGGTCTGGAACACTTGGCCTCCAATGATGTGGTAGTTAGCCAGGGGCGTGACCTGGGTCGGGGAGTAGCGGTTCTGCTTCCTAACGATGTACAGGATGGGCTCCTGGGTGTGCAGCAAGATGTACTCCACGCCCTGCATGTGCCTGGACACAAAGATAGCTGTGTCATAAGAATAATAATAATAATACCTTTGCCTTTAATATAATAATAATAATAATTTGTTTAAGTAATATTTTTGATAATACAATAAATAACCTTAAGGCTTAAATTCAATAAAAAAAAGACAGAATGGAGTAATTATCAGTTAATAAAAGTAATAAAAGTAATGGAGTAATAATGTTAATAATAATAATAAATAATAATAATAATAAATAATAATAATAACAATTACTTTGCCTTGGCGAGGAGGTGTAGTTTTTCAAGCAATAATTTCAGTCAATAATATAGTTTCATAGCCAATAAAAAAATATATACTTTTTTTTTTTTTTTGCCCTTGGCCAGTCCTTTGTGATGTAAAATAAAAAAATAAAAAATAAATAAAAAGGTATAGTTAATTAACTCACGTGAGCTGGTCGCCTCTGGTGTTTTGCTGCACCCTAACACCCTCCTAACACCCCCTAACACACCCCTAACACCCTCCTAACACACTCCTAACACACTCCTAACACATAGTTATCTCACGTGAGCTGGTCGACTCGAGTGTTTTGCTGCACCCTAATGCACTCCTAACACACCCCTAACGCACTCCTAACACCCCCCTAACACACCCCTAACACAACACACCCTAACACACCTAACACACCTATACCACTTGAAGCCTGCTCGACTCTATCTTCTACACCCTTCACACACCCTAACACTCCTAACACAACCCTGAAGCGTCCGAATCACAACCCCTAACACACTCCTAACACACCCTAATGCACCCTAACACCCTCCTAACACACCCCTAACACACTCCTGACACACCCCTAACACACCCTAACACACTCCTAACACACCCCTAACACACTCCTAACACACCCCTAACACACCCCTAACACACCCCTAACACACCCCTAACACACTCCTGAACACACTCCTAACACCCCCTACACACCCCTAACACACTCCTAACACATAGTTATCTCACGTGAGCTGGTCGACTCGAGTGTTTTGCTGCATTTTGATGAACTCGTTGTTGCAGTCTCTGGAGTAGAAAGGGTTGAGCGGTCGCTGAAGTAGTTCATGATGTTGGAGGAGTTGAGGTGCGGCACCCACATGCTGTCCTGCCAGGAGATGTGCAGCGGGTTCTCTGTGGCGGAACATAGGAACATAAGAACATAGGGAAGCTACAAGAGGCTGGGAGACATGGGAACATAAGGCAGTGTTATGTATACCCCAAATAGCAGAACATAAGAACATAGGGAAGCTACAAGAGGCTGGGAGACATGGGAACATAAGGCAGTGTTATGTATACCCCAAATAGCAGAACATAGGAACATAAGAACATAGGGAAGCTACAAGAGGCTGGGAGACATAGGAACATAAGGTACCTCAATAGCAGAACATAGGAACATAGGGAAGCTACAAGAGGCTGGGAGACATAGGACTAAGGACTATGGAACCAAAAGAGAACTATAGGAACATGAACATAGGGAAGCGTATACAGAAGGCTTAGGCTTTTTGTAATGTATATATTCTTGTGTGAACTATATTTTTTTGTGCTACCACACTAACCACACAGCCTACCCCATTAACCACACAGCCTACCACATTAACCACACAGCCACCATTTGGGAGACGGTAGCAGTGGTTAGCGTCTCCGAGTGCCGAAATCTAGTCATATATCACTGGTTTTAGCTACAATAACCACTATATTATATCATCCTCACCTTTACTCTGGTCCGCCATGGCTTGTGGGTATATAGAAGGCAAAGAAACACACCGAAATAACAAAGATATGTGAAATAATACCGATTTTATCAAGGTATTTCGGCGAGAGGTTGCAAGTACATTTTTGGTTGGTCGCTTCGTTCCTGTGAGTGCCGATCTGAGTTTTCTCCTCTCTCTTCTCTACACAATCAAACCGCGTCTTCATCTTAACACACACACACACTACCACACACACATCCCACACATGGGTTATACAAGCACACACAACACACACAACACAGATATACACACACACACATAAACACACACACGAATACACACAGGTTTATACACAACACAAACAACACACCATCACACATACACACAGGGTTATCCACACACACCACACCACACACACACACACACCACAACTACACACAGGGTTTATACAACTACACACACACACACACACACACAACACACACACACACACACACACACACACACACACACACACACACAGGGTTATTACACACACACACACACACACACAGCACAACACACACACACACACACACACACACACACACACACACAGGATTATACACACACACACACACACACACACACACACACACACACACACACACACACACACACACACACACACACACACACACACACACACAGGGTAATACATACACCAAGCAATTTTTAACAGTTCAGTATAATTTACATATATATACATGCTATAAACACTGATCTATATTCATCTCTCTCTCTTAACATATAGATACATACATATATATATATACATACATACATTATACATACATACATACATTTAATAACAGTATACTTAGTTAGTTACATAGGAACATATACTTATCATGGTATAATTATAATATTAATTTCTTATCTAAATGGTTAACCTCTTGAGACCCAGAACGTAATTTTCATTGTAATTTGGGAACCATTAGACGATTTGTAGTGACTATAAGCAATATTTTATAGCTATGACCTGTTTAGTATCCTTGTCCACTAACTATTTGGCATATTTAGTCACTTTTCGTAATTTAATGGCTCGACAACAGACGATTTTATATAGCCAAGGAAAGATCTGGGCGTGAAGGGGTTAAACCTCACAGGAACTACCACGTGTAGGTCTCGCGGCCTCTTGTAGCTTCCTTATGTTCTTATTTTATGGCCTCTTGGAGCTTCCTTATGTTCTTATGTTCTCCCCCTCCTTCTCTTCCTCTCTGCTTCCCCTCTTCCTCTTCCTCTCCTCCTCCTCCTCCTCCTTCTCTTACATGTAGTTTGATAGTTTGTAGTCTGTAGTTCAGCAGATACCTTCGTTATAGACCAATAGCTAGCCTGGTATCTGTTCTTCTTATGTATTCCTCCTCCTCCTCTCTTCTTCTCCTCTTCCTCTTCCTCCTCCTCCTCCTCTTCCTCCTCCTCCTCCTCCTCCTCCTCCTCCTCCTCCTCTTCCTCTTCCTCCTCCTCTTACACCTTCACCTGGACTCCTCTCGACGCCATGTTAGCCAATATCCAGCCTATAAATCTGGATACCCGCGTGTAAAGTCCTGGAAGCTGCGGCCGCCCACACCCTATGCCCGAGGACACCACGCCCACACACGCCCGCAGCCCTTGGGCATCAGGGGCGGTGAGGAGAGGCCCGCCGCTGTCCCCCTGTGAGAAAGAGAGAGAGAGAGAGGGGGAGAGAGAGAGAGAGAGAGAGAGTTAGTTGGGAGGTTAATGTGATGTCATATTATAGTTACTTTTTTTGCCTGTTTGTATTTCTAGGTGTGTGTGTGTGTGTGTGTGTGTGTGTGTGTGTGTGTGTGTGTGTGTTCGGAGTAGGTAGCACACTGGGTCAACGAGAAGTCCCGGGTTCGATCCCCGGGCGGAGCGAAGACAGACGGGCGGTTTCTTACAACCGAGCCCCTGTCCACAGCAGTGGAATGGGTACGGGTGTTAGCGGGGTGTTTGACCCGCATCCGGATGTGGCTCCCCAACACCAAAGCGGGGATCGTAGCGACGAGAAGACGGGGTCCTACACGTAGCTACCTGAAGAGGGTACCGGGTAGCGGGGGCATACCAGGGTAGCTACCTAGAAGACGGGGCCATACCAGGGTAGCTACCTAGAAGACGGGGCCATACCAGGGTAGCTACCTAGAAGACGGGGCCATACCAGGGTAGCTACCTAGAAGACGGGGCCATACCAGGGTAGCTACCTAGAAGACGGGGCCATACCAGGGTAGCTACCTAGAAGACGGGCCATACCAGGGTAGCTACCTAGAAGACGGGGCCATACCAGGGTAGCTACCTAGAAGACGGGGCCATACCAGGGTAGTTACCTAGAATACGGGGCCATACCAGGGTAGCTACCTAGAAGACGGGGCCATACCAGGGTAGCTACCTAGAAGACGGGGCCATACCAGGGTAGCTACCTAGAAGACGGGGCCATACCAGGGTAGCTACCTAGAAGACGGGGCCATACCAGGGTAGCTACCTAGAAGACGGGGCCATACCAGGGTAGCTACCTAGAAGACGGGGCCATACCAGGGTAGCTACCTAGAAGACGGGGCCATACCAGGGTAGCTACCTAGAAGACGGGGCCATACCAGGGTAGCTACCTAGAAGACGGGGCCATACCAGGGTAGCTACCTAGAAGACGGGGCCATACCAGGGTAGCTACCTAGAAGACGGGGCCATACCAGGGTAGCTACCTAGAAGACGGGGCCATACCAGGGTAGCTACATAGAAGACGGGGCCATACCAGGGTAGCTACCTAGAAGACGGGGCCATACCAGGGTAGCTACCTAGAAGACGGGGCCATACCAGGGTAGCTACCTAGAAGACGGGGCCATACCAGGGTAGCTACCTAGAAGACGGGGCCATACCAGGGTAGCTACATAGAAGACGGGGCCATACCAGGGTAGCTACCTAGAAGACGGGGCCATACCAGGGTAGCTACCTAGAAGACGGGGCCATACCAGGGTAGCTACCTAGAGACGGGGCCATACCAGGGTAGCTACCTAGAAGACGGGGCCATACCAGGGTAGTCTACCTAGAATACGGGGGCCATACCAGGGTAGCTACATAGAAGACGGGGCCATACCAGGGTAGCTACCTAGAAGACGGGGCCATACCAGGGTAGCTACCTAGAAGACGGGCCATACCAGGGTAGCTACCTAGAAGACGGGGCCATACCAGGGTAGCTACCTAGAAGACGGGGCCATACCAGGGTAGCTACCTAGAAGACGGGGCCATACCAGGGTAGCTACCTAGAAGACGGGGCCATACCAGGGTAGCTACCTAGAAGACGGGGCCATACCAGGGTAGCTACCTAGAAGACGGGGCCATACCAGGGTAGCTACCTAGAAGACGGGGCCATACCAGGGTAGCTACCTAGAAGACGGGCCATACCAGGGTAGCTACCTAGAAGACGGGGCCATACCAGGGTAGCTACCTAGAAGACGGGGCCATACCAGGGTAGCTACCTAGAAGACGGGGCCATACCAGGGTAGCTACATAGAAGACGAGGCCATACCAGGGTAGTTACCTAGAAGACGGGGCCATACCAGGGTAGCTACCTAGAAGACGGGGCCATACCAGGGTAGCTACCTAGAAGACGGGGCCATACCAGGGTAGCTACCTAGACGACGGGGCCATACCAGGGTAGCTACCTAGAAGACGGGGCCATACCAGGGTAGCTACCTAGAAGACGGGGCCATACCAGGGTAGCTACCTAGAAGACGGGCCATACCAGGGTAGCTACCTAGACGACGGGGCCATACCAGGGTAGCTACCTAGACGACGGGGCCATACCAGGGTAGCTACCTAGAAGACGGGGCCATACCAGGGTAGCTACCTAGAAGACGGGGGCCATACCAGGGTAGCTACCTGAAGACGGGCCATACCAGGGTAGCTACCTAGACGACGGGGCCATACCAGGGTAGCTACCTAGAAGACGGGGCCATACCAGGGTAGCTACCTAGAAGACGAGGCCATACCAGGGTAGCTACCTAGAAGACGGGGCCATACCAGGGTAGCTACCTAGAAGACGGGGCCATACCAGGGTAGCTACCTAGAAGACGGGGCCATACCAGGGTAGCTACCTAGAAGACGGGGCCATACAGGGTAGCTACCTAGAAGACGGGGCCATACCAGGGTAGCTACCTAGACGACGGGCCATACAGGGTAGCTACTAGAAGACGGGGCCATACCAGGGGAGCTACCTAGAAGACGAGGCCATACCAGGGTAGCTACCTAGAAGACGGGGCCATACCAGGGTAGCTACCTAGAAGACGGGGCCATACCAGGGTAGCTACCTAGAAGACGGGGCCATACCTGGTAGTTACCTAGAAGACGGGGCCATACCAGGGTATACATAGAAGACGGCCATACCAGGTAGCTACTGAAGACGGGGCCATACCAGGGTAGCTACATAGAAGACGGGGCCATAACCAGGGTAGCTACCTAGAAGACGGGGCCATACCAGGGTAGCTACCTAGAAGACGGGGCCATACCAGGGTAGCTACCTAGAAGACGGGGCCATACCAGGGTAGCTACCTAGAAGACGGGGCCATACCAGGGTAGCTACCTAGAAGACGGGGCCATACCAGGGTAGCTACCTAGAAGACGGGGCCATACCAGGGTAGCTACCTAGAAGACGGGGCCATACCAGGGTAGCTACCTAGAAGACGGGGCCATACCAGGGTAGCTACCTAGAAGAACGGGGCCATACCTGGGTAGTTACCTAGAAGACGGGGCCATACCAGGGTAGCTACATAGAAGACGGGGCCATACCAGGGTAGCTACCTAGAAGACGGGGCCATACCAGGGTAGCTACCTAGAAGACGGGGCCATACCAGGGTAGCTACATAGAAGACGGGGCCATACCAGGGTAGCTACCTAGAAGACGAGGCCATACCAGGGTAGTTACCTAGAAGACGGGGCCATACCAGGGTAGCTACCTAGAAGACGGGGCCATACCAGGGTAGCTACCTAGAAGACGGGGCCATACCAGGGTAGCTACCTAGAAGACGGGGCCATACCAGGGTAGCTACCTAGAAGACGGGGCCATACCAGGGTAGCTACCTAGAAGACGGGGCCATACCAGGGTAGCTCAGACCACGGAAAATACAACTATAGTATATTTTTTTTACGAGGCCAAAATGCTGCCCCCATGCTGCTTACTGACTGATATTTGATGCCAGGAGAAGGGAATACTACGCTTCTTCTAAATTTCAGCTGTATTTTATCATAGTTAACCATAGTATCAGGTAAACACAGGCCATTTAACCAGGAGAAGGGACTACTACACGTCTTCTAATTCAGCTATTATCATAGTTAACCATAGTATCAGGTAAACCACAGGCAATCATTTTAACACGAGTACCTTTAAGATAGAATGGAAATTTTGCCCTTCGTTAAAAAATGACTATAGGGATACAGAGAGATTACGGAGCATACTACGCTTCTCTACAATTTCACAGCTGTATTTTATCATAGTGTAACCAGAGTATCACGAGTAAACACAGGCATCACTTTAACAGGAGAAGGGATGACTACACTTCTTCTAAGATTCAGCTGGTAGGTTAGCATAGTAGACCCTATTACAGGTAAAACACAGGCATCATTTAAGCACGAGACCTTAAGATAGAATGGAGAATTGCTGTAAAAAAAGTGAGAGCTAAGAGAGGAATACGAAGTAGATAATGAGGCAGGATCTTGTCGCCGTTCTGTAGCGGCAAAAGAGGTGGGAAGCGAACAGAGGGCGGAGGGATTGGACGGTGGTACCAGAGACGATGGCAGGGAAGATCGACGCGCAACAGAACCTTTGGAAGAAGCGGGAGGACGAGCGTGCAGAGAGAGAGAGAGAGGGGAAGGGAGAGAGAGAGAGAGAGAGAGAGAGAGAGAGAGAGAGAGAGAGAGAGAGAGAGAGAGAGAGAGAGAAGAGAGAGAGAGAGAGAGATTTTTGTTATTTTTTTTTATTTTTTTTATGACGCAGTACTGTGATTTGCAATGTCTTTGTGTTCGAGGCCAAAGACTAGCCATGTCACTAAGAAAAGATTTCACTTTTCTCTTAAAGTGCATTTTTAAGGAATATCTGGAAGTATCATGTCATTGTGAATTGGCTGAAATTGGAACTTCTAATCATTGTAACTGAAAATTGACTCCAGATTCGTGTTCAAGCATGCCCGATAACTGCCAGGAACTAATTTTCAAACAAATCTATTTTTCAAATAATATGGCAAATTTTGCAAGGGGTATGCCTTGATTTTTTTTAGAAAATCACGTTTTTTTCAATAACTAAAAAACTATGGCAGATAAATGCAAGAAGTAAAAAAGTAAGTAAAAAGCAGAGCAAGGGCTATCATTTGGCGTAAAGCAAAAAAATATTGATTGGTACATAACCGAGAAAATAGCATATTCGTACATTTATACAAAATATCTATTTTCTCGACAACCATGAGGTGTTTTGACAAGCCGATTACTGCATCATGTAGAACACTTCAAGATGAACCTTTGTTACTTCCATAAGTTTTCCTACGACTCATAGTTTTGCGGCAAAATAACAAAAACCTGATTTTCGTCAATTTTGGAATATTTTGAGCAGCCAGAAATCCAAAAAAATAATTTTATCGCTAGATAAGTGCAAATGCTGGGGATACAATTGTAGATCCATCCATTTACAATAACTTTCGATAAGTGTGGCTGTGTGAGAAACAAGTTGTGAGCTGAACGCGTTATAGTAAATATATAAGTTTATAATTCAGAAACCGTTCATGATAGGTCAGTGTTATGCAGATCACATAATATCCTGGGCCGTTTCTTACTATACGCTATCATACATGGTTGCACAGGGCCCCCGAAGTCACCAAGGGGCCCCTGAAGCCACCAAGGGGCCCCCGAAGCCACCAATGGGGCCCCGAAGCTGACATTATTTGCTTTTTTTATAATCCAGTCTCTTTTCCTCTTAAAGTGCACCAGATTGATGCATTTAAATATTAAAGGCGTGCCCCCGGACCACCTGAGAGGGCTTGGAATCCCCCACCATAGCTTTACACAATAGGCCCCCAAACACCATGTCGCATAGGGTACCAAAAGGCTATAAACGGCACTGGGTAATATATTCATAAGCCTTACCGTTGGCCACTTCATCATATTTCTACGTGTTACAGGCAAAATAATAGCCATTTCTACGTGTTACAGGCAAAATAATAGCCATTTCTACGTGTTACAGGCAAAATAATAGCCATTTTCTACTGTAGAATAATAGAGGCAATATTACACAGATTAAGTCTATTTATTGAAGCTTACCGTTAGCATTCAAGTCTTGCCCCATTCCCGCCTACGGCATCCATAGCCTTAACCCCGTCTGCCTCAGGCGGGCAAAATAGCTTGCACCTGTTTCAGGCAATGGCTACCTTGTAGTCCAATAGGCGAATATCGTCATGTACCCTGCGTAAGGAAAGAAGAAGCAACATAGTGTTACATGCAAGAGTATATGGTCTTTACGGTCAGTATAGCATTTCTAGTTTGGGCTTCGAATATGGCTTTCAGAGTCTATTGGGTCTACGAATGCATTGGGTCTTTCGGTCATGATATTCGGATTTCTAGGTTTTCGGAGTAAATAATGGAGCCTTTCGGAGTCTAGCAATATGGGTCATTTCAGGTTAGATAATTGGGGCTTTCAGAGATATGGGGTCTTTCGGAGTCTAGGGTGCTTTGAGCTTCGTTAGGGCCTTCGAGTCTTGGTCCTCAGCGACGGCGTCCATGAGCTCCTTAGAGTCTGGCCAGCTTGGGGTTCAGAGTCTATGATTAAGGCCCTGTTCGTCTGGCCTTGTTTGTAGCTCCAATGGGAGTCGTTATGTAACCCTGCGTGAGAAAGAAGGAAGGACAGTTATTGAGGAGTTTATTGGGGTCTTTCGGAGTCTATTGGGGTCTTTCGGAGTCTATTGGGGTCTTTCGGAGTCTATTGGGGTCTTTCGGAGTCTATTGGGGTCTTTCAGAGTCTATTGGGATCTTTCGGAGTCTATTGGGATCTTTCAGAGTCTATTGGGGTCTTTCAGAGTCTATTGGGGTCTTTCAGAGTCTATTGGGGTCTTTCAGAGTCTATTGGGATCTTTCGGAGTCTATTGGGATCTTTCAGAGTCTATTGGGGTCTTTCAGAGTCTATTGGGATCTTTCGGAGTCTATTGGGGTCTTTCGGAGTCTATTGGGGTCTTTCGGAGTCTATTGGGGTCTTACAGAGTCTATTGGGGTCTTTCAGAGTCTATTGAGGTCTTTCAGAGTCTATTGGGATCTTTCGGAGTCTATTGGGGTCTTTCGGAGTCTATTGGGGTCTTTCAGAGTCTATTGGGGTCTTTCAGAGTCTATTGGGATCTTTCGGAGTCTATTGGGGTCTTTCGGAGTCTATTGGGGTCTTTCAGAGTCTATTGGGGTCTTTCAGAGTCTATTGGGGTCTTTCGGAGTCTATTGGGGTCTTTCAGAGTCTATTGGGGTCTTTCAGAGTCTATTGGGGTCTTTCAGAGTCTATTGGGGTCTTTCAGAGTCTATTGGGGTCTTTCGGAGTCTATTGGGGTCTTTCGGAGTCTATTGGGGTCTTTCAGAGTCTATTGGGGTCTTTCAGAGTCTATTGGGGTCTTTCGGAGTCTATTGGGGTCTTTCAGAGTCTATTGGGGTCTTTCGGAGTCTATTGGGGTCTTTCAGAGTCTATTGGGGTCTTTCGGAGTCTATTGGGGTCTTTCGGAGTCTATTGGGGTCTTTCGGAGTCTATTGGGGTCTTTCGGACTCTATTGGGGTCTTTCGGAGTCTATTGGGGTCTTTCGGAGTCTATTGGGGTCTTTCGGAGTCTATTGGGGTCTTTCAGAGTCTATTGGGGTCTTTCGGAGTCTATTGGGGTCTTTCAGAGTCTATTGGGGTCTTTCAGAGTCTATTGGGGTCTTTCAGAGTCTATTGGGGTCTTTCAGAGTCTATTGGATCTTTCAGAGTCTATTGGGGTCTTTAAAAGGAGTCTGGATAAATTCATGGATGGGGAAGAGAGGTGGATGTAGGTATAGAGATAAGTAACAGGAACTACCGCGTGTAGGTCTCACAGCCTCTTGTAGCTTCCTTATGTTCTTATGTTCTTATGTTCTTATAAGTGCATAAGGAAGCTATACATTTAGTTTTTTGCTTCTTCAATACAACTACCGTCAATAACACTATAGTCGCCAGGAGTCATATATTAGGAATGTTAGCATCACTACAGACTTGTATGTGTCACTGAAGACAGGTACATAATATAAACTATACTGTGCAGGCCTCTTCTTTCAAAAGCTGGAATTATTTTGTTATAAAAGAACAGCCGCCGACTGCCGCGTCAGGGCAGTCGGCGGCCAGCCCAATTTTTCTTCGTGATGCTAAAACTCGTAATATATGGCGGCTGGTGACATTAGTGCAGTGGCGACTATAGTGTTATTGACGGTATTAGGACAGTATTATAGGATTTAGTATTAGTATTATAGGCTATAGTATTAGTATTAGTATTAGTTATAGTATTAGAAGTATTGAGTTATTTTTGCAGTGTTACCTTGGAGAAGTTTTTATGAGCGATGATTTCCTTGACTGTGAGGACCTGTCTGTGCGGCTGCTGGACGTCCAAGTTGTGCTCCCCCGCCACCACAGCCACGTATTTGGGCAAGTTTCTGCGTAAAGAAGAAGAAAAACATGTATTTGGGCGAATGTCTGGGGGGGGGGAACGTATTTGGGCAAATTTCTGGGGGGGGAACGTATTTGGGCGAATTTCTGGCTTATAATAAGATTTTTTTTGGGGGGGGGCGAGTTTCTGTGATAGTTTTATTTTGTTAGCATTGATGTTCTCGTGACACACACACACACACACACACACACACACACACACACACACACACACACACACACACACACACACACACACATAAAATACCCGATTTTAGTTCTGAAATGCTGAAATTGGTTTAAAAAATGTTACAATTGATCTAAAAAATGCTGAAATTGGTCTAAAAAATGTTACAATTAATCTAAAAAATGCTAACACACACACAGTTAGATAGACAGATAGATAGTTTACACACACACGCACCTTCTAACACAGTGGGCAGCAGTCAGGACGAATCGCTTGTGTATCAGCGCCCCTCCACAGTAGTGCCCGGAGGATGAACCACTCACGCGTATTGACACCAGCCACGGGAACGCCCCCTTGGTAGCCTGCGACCCGCCCTTGATTCTCGGGGCACGGTTACCAGCCACCCCGCACGCCACGTCAGCCACTGAGACACCACATAGGCAGAACATTAGCACATAGGAACATAAGAACATACGAATATAAGGAAGCTACAAGAGGCTGGGAGACATTTATTTTTTTAGATACTGGCTATACGCTTATTTTGTCCTAGATTCTAGATATAAAAACAATAGTGAACCAGTGTTGGGTTGTCTAGATAAGCGAATTAACGAAGGAATATATCTCTTCTATTTTATATACTGGCTATACGCTTACGTGGTAGTTCCTATTACCTAACACTACCTACATCCACCTTTCATCCCCATCCATAACACTGTCCAGCCTCCTTTTAAAACTCCCTATTGACTCCGCTCTAACTACCTGTCTACTGAGTCCATTCCAATCATTGACCACCCTATTTGTGAACCAGTTTTCCCTATTTCTTTATTAAATCTACGCTTTTCCAGTTTGAATCCGTAACTTCTTGTTCTACCCTGGTTACTTATAGCCGTAAGAACTTTTCCTACCTCTCCTTTATTGTAGCCTATCCCTTGAACCCCTTCACACCCAGATCTTTCCTTTGCTATATGAAATCGTACGTTGTCCAGCCATAAAATTACGAAAACTAACTGAATATACCACATTAGTTAGTGGGCAAGGATACTAAACAGGTCACATCTATAAAATATTACTTATAGTCACTAAAAATCGTCTCATGGTATTCAAATTACAATGAAAATTACGTTCTAGGCCTCAAGGGGTTAGCCATTTAAAAACTTCTATTTACGAAGGGCTAGAAGTAAACATTGGTATCTGATGAGAAATAACATTGATTTAGTTATAGTGGAGACATAACCTTACCTATTAGGGGGGGGGGTTGACTAGACTTACCGTAGGGGTGGCAGAGGGGGGGGTATCCTCTCACCTGTAGTAGTAGTTGTAGTAGTAGTGGTAGTAGTAGTAGTAGTTGTTATTAT
>JACEEZ010015137.1:29425-39425 GCA_016584305.1 Chionoecetes opilio
ACTGCGTATGTCCCTTAACACACCACACACACACACACACACACACACACACACAAATAAGAACCTCTCCCTCTCTCCTGTCAATACCCGGTCCCATGGTGTAATGGTTAGCACTTTGGACTCTGAATCCAACAATCCGAGTTCGAGTCTCGGTGGGACCTCTTCGAAATTTTGTATTCTTAACACTTGATCAAATAAGGAAGTTACAAGATATAGTAGTAGTAGTAGTAATAGTAGTAGTAGTAGTAATAGTAGTAGTAGTAGTAGTAATAGTAGTAGTAGTAGTAATAGTAGTAAAAACATAAGGAAGCTACAAGAGGCTGCGAGACCTA
Organism: Chionoecetes opilio; assembly: GCA_016584305.1. Classification (NCBI taxonomy): domain Eukaryota; kingdom Metazoa; phylum Arthropoda; class Malacostraca; order Decapoda; family Majidae; genus Chionoecetes; species Chionoecetes opilio. The sequence goes on from JACEEZ010015137.1 coordinate 29,758, forward strand.
CACAACACATTTTTCTTATTCGCTTGTTATTCTAAATTTTCTGACTAGCCTTACAATATAAATAGTAGTAGTGGTACCGTAGTAATAGTAGCAGTATTGATAGTGGTAGTAGTAGTAATAGTAGTAGTAGTAGTAGAAGTAGTAGTAGTAGTAGTAGTAGTAGTAGTAGTAGTAGTAAGAATATAAGGAATGAATAGAATATATATATAAGGAATAGATAGAGAGAGAAAAGAGAGAGAGAAGAGAGGAGAGAGAGAGAGAGAGAGAGGAGAGAGAGAGAGAGAGAGAGAGAAAGAGAGAGAGAGAGAGAGAGAGAGAAAAAAAGAGAGAGAGAGAGAGAGAGATGAATAAATAGATAGATAGATAGATAGATAGATAGATAGATAGATAGAGACTTTTATTAAATAAGGAAATATTTAAAAGATGCCAAAAAAGGAGAGAGAGAGAGAGAGAGAGAGAGAGAGAGAGAGAGAGAGAGAGAGAGAGAGAGAGAGAGAGAGAGAGAGAGAGAGAGAGAGAGAGAGAGAGAGAGAGAGAGAGAGAGAGAGAGAGAGAGAGAGAGAGAGAGAGAGAGAGAATTTTCAACACGAAGCACGACCAACTATCTGGACCAATGCTGTAACAACCACTTAAAAGACTAACAACCGAACTACCACACGACTAAAATAAACTATAAAACAAAGTTGGGTAGTAGTAGCAGAGGCGACGAGGCAGTAAGTATTAGACAGTGAGAGAGAGAACACTACTACTACTGCCACCACTGCCACCACCACTGCTACTACTGTACTACTGCTACTATTACCACCATGCGTCTGACCTGTGCTATAACTACAACCTTCCTAATCGTGTTTACAGTTACATACGTGGTGAGTGTTGAGGCCGTGTGTGTGTGTGTGTGTGTGTGTGTGACCGTGGTGGCGCAATGGAAAGTGTTTTGCGAGGGGGAATCGAACTGGTGTAGGGTTAAACTAAGCTTCCTATGTTAACTATATGTGTTAAGTTTGATGTGGTGTGTGTGTGTGTGTGTGTGTGTGTTGTGTGTGGTGACTTGTGTGTGTGTACGTGTAAGTGACTGTGTAGTGTATGTGTGTAGTGTGTATGTGACTGTATGTGACTGTGTAGTGTATGTGTGTATGTGTGTGTGTGACTGTGTGTGTGTGTGATAATAATAATAATAATGGTATAACTATTTAACCAAGGCTAATCAAACTCTCTTAACCCCTTCACGCCCAGATCTTTCCTTTGCTATATAAAATAGTCTGTTGTTAGCCATAAAATTACGAAAACTAACTGAAAATACCAAATTAGTTAGTGGACAAGGATACTAAACAGGTCATAGCTATAAAATATTGCTTATAATCACTACAAATCGTCTAATGGTACCCAAATTACAATGGAAATTACGTTCTGGGTCTCAAGGGGTTAATTACTAAACACAACCCTATTTTTTTTCCTACAGACTGGGCGATGGTCAACCTACGATGGAGGAGAGAGGAGAGGCTTCAAGAATGTTGCAGAGGAAGAGGAGGAAGGAAGAGTAGAAGGAAGAGGCGACTGGAGGCAGTATATTGAAGAGGAAGAGGAGGAAGATGGTAAAAAATCGTATGTTGTCGAGCCATAAAATTACGAAAAGTCACTGAATAAACCAAATGAGTTAGTGGACAAGGATACTAAACAGGTCATAGCTATAAAACATTGCTTATAGTCACTACAAATCGTCTAATGGTTCCCAAATTACAATGGAAATTACGTTTTGGGTTTCAAGGGGTTAACTAGGTTTAAGGCCATGTAGGAAAAGTTCTCACGGCTATATAGTAATCAGGGTAGAACAAGAAGTTACGGATTCAAACTTGAACAAATGTAGATTTTAAAAAGAAATAGGGAGAAACTACTATTACTATTTTGAATTTAATCTTACTACTACTACTACTACTACTACTACTACTACTGCTATCACTACTTCTATTACTACTACTACTACTTCTTATGTTCTTACTACTATTACTACTACTACTGCTATCACTACTACTACTACTTCTTATGTTCTTACTACTACTACCACTACTTCTATTACTACTACTACTACTACTATTTCTTATGTTCTTACTACTACTACCACCACTACTACTTCTACTACTACTGCTACTTCCTATGTTCTTATTTTCCTTATGTTCTTACTACTACCACCACTACTGCTATTACTACGTACTTCTACTACCACCACTTCTACTACCACCACTACTACTACTACTACTACTACCACCACTACTACTACTACTACCACTACTCCCTCCTACCACTACTACCTACTACTACCACCACTACTACTAGCACCACTACCACTACTACTTCTACTACTACCACCACTACCACTACTCCCACCTACCACTACTCCCACCTACCACTACTACTACTACTACCACCACTACTACTAGCACCACTACCACTACCACTACTACTACTACTACTAATAATAATAATAATAATAATAATAATGATACAACTTCCTATGTTCTCATTTCAGTTAGCGGCGCGCGTGACCTCAGCGGGCAGGTGCTATTACTGGAGGTCGCCAGGCAGGTGCTAAGACTCCTGCACCAACACCGCCTTCAGGAGGACCGCGTGGCTAGGGATATGGACTCAGCCATGACCTCAGCCATCGCCAGGGACACCGTCAGGCTGGTCGTCATGGGATTTATGGGTAAATATGGCTTCTTTTTTAGACATATAATTGTATCGTTGTTTTTTTTATACCCTCGCATTTACCGCTCTCTCTCTCTCTCTCTCTCTCTCTCTCTCTCTCTCTCTCTCTCTCTCTCTCTCTCTCTCTCTCTCTCTCTCTCTCTCTCTCTCTCTCTCTCTCATGGGTAATTATGCCTTTTTAAATTTTTGAGACATAATTATACCAGGTTTTTTCAGACATACCTGGGTAATTATGCCTTTTACATTTTTTTAGACATAATTGTACCGTCTTTTTCTTTCAAAGACTCGCTTAATACATTTTCAGACATACTTATACCAGTTTTTTTCATACTCAATACATTTGCAGACATAGCTAGACCTATTTTTAAGCATACTTAGCCTTATTTTCAGACATATATACTTTTCAGGCCTTTTCAGACATGTAGATTTATTAAGAGCCGTTTTGAAGCCTATGAAAATGGGTCATTATTTGTTAAGTGTCTGGAAATCTGTCATGGTGTGTTTGAAAATTGGTTTTATGTCCGAAAATCTAAGTAGCTAAAGTCTCAATATGGATGAAAAAACATAGCTACATTACTATACTCAATAATCTGGGAATTTTTTTAACACCTACATTAATGCCTTGGTCTAAAAATCTAAGTAGCTAAGTCTCAATATTGATGAAAAAACATAGCTACATTACTATACTCAATAATCTGGGAATTTTTTTAACACCTACATTAATGCCTTGGTCTAAAAATCTAAGTAGCTAAGTCTCAATATTGATGAAAAAAACATAGGTAAGCACATTAATATACTCAATAATCTGGGTAATTTTTTAACACCTACATTAATGCCTTGGTTCCCCCCTCCCCCCCCCCCCCAGGTTACCACGAGGAGGAGCAGTGCGTTAAGAGAATGGCTTGTGAGGCTGGTGACGTGCTCTCCAGATTCTACCCGAGTGTCTCCCTCTTCCTCTCGGCTCTGGACCTCGTGACACCGCCGAGCGTCCGAGAAATTGTGAGGCTAGCTAAAGATGCCTCGCTCGGGATGTCCTGTGTGGCTTTCAGGTGTGTGTGTGTGTGTGTGTGTGTGTGTGTGTGTGTGTGTGTGTGTGTGTGTGTGTGTGTGTGTGTGTGTATATATTTACCTAGTTGTGATATACGGGAAATTAATGTGTGTGTGTGTGTGTGTGTGTGTTGAATGGGGGCTATTTATATTGAGACAAGGAATAGGTTGAAGTGTGTGACTGTGTGTGTGACTGTGTGTGTGACTGTGTGTGTGACTGTGTGTGTGACTGTGTGTGTGACTGTGTGTGTGACTGTGTGTGTTCTTATAATGTGACTAAATATAAAAATAAAAAAAATAATCCAGTTTTTTTTTTCTTCAGATGTGGTGAAGCATTTTATCCTACCGACAATGAGTAGCTCTTAATACTACTGCTACTGCTACTGCTACTGCTACTACTACTGCTACTACTACTGCTGCTACTACTAGGTACTGTTCTACTATATGAATAATCTATTAATGTAAGGAATGATACTATGTCACTGTTTACTGCTACTACTCCTGCTGCTACTACTACTACTATTGCTACTACTACTATTGCTACTACTACTATTGCTACTACTACTATTGCTACTACTACTATTGCTACTACTACTACTACTACTACTACTATTACTATTGCTACCATTACTACTACTACTAATACTAACACTAATATAAGGAATTTTAACTATTTTAATGTAGTATATTATGTATCGTCAAATGAACTATTCACTAACGCATGAAATATAGTCATTGATTTATGTATTACGATAGACTATAGTGTTAAATTATATGTTAAATGTCTAGACGTCTGTCTGTCTGTGTGTCCTTAACCTGTCCCACTGTCTGTTAATTTGCCTGCCTGTCTGTCTGTCTGTGTTAAAATGTCCGTCTGTCTGTGTGTTAAAATGTCCCTGTCTCTGTGTTAAAATGTCTGTTAAAATGTCCGTCTGTATGTCTGTCTGTTAAAATATCCCTGTGTTAAAATGTCTTGTGTTAAAATGTCCGTCTGTCTGTCTGTAAAAATGTCCGTCCGTCTGTCTGTCTGTTAAAATGTCTGTGTCGTAAAATGTGTTTGTATTAAAATATCCATGTCTGTGACTTAACATGTCTGTGTGTGCTTTTTAAAAAATTAACCTGTACTCGTCTGTCTGTCTATTCATTAGCCTGTCTGTCTGTGTCTGTGTCTGTCTGTTTGTCTGTCGGCGGATGCGAAATGAAAATGAGAAAAAAAATACGAATTGATGTTTTGAACCAGAAAATATGAGAATTATTTTTTTATTTTTTAATTGCGGAACTTAAATAGAAATAATGGAAAATTAAAACCATTGACTAGTAAGGAAGCTACAAGAGGCCGTGAGACCTACACGTGGTAGTTCCTGTTACTTAACACTACCTAGATTCACCTTTCATCCCCATCCATGAAATTATCCAGCCCCTCTTTAAAGCTCCCTAATGACTCCGCACTAACTACCTGTCTACCGAGTCCATTTCAATCATTCACCACCCTATTTGTGAACCAGTTTCTCCCTATTTCTTTTTTAAATTACGTTTTTTCACTGTCTAGCCTACTGTTAAGGCTCCCTATTGACTTCCTTCCATATATTAATCACTTGCCATCGAGTACAGCTGATATATGGGAGATCCAGAGAGTACAGAGGAGAAGAGAGCATCTATAACACTGTCTAGCCTCCTTTTAACCCCTTGAGACCCAGAACGTAATTTCCATTGTAATTTGGGTACCATTAGACTATTTTTAGTGAATATAAGCACTAAGTTTATAGCTATGACCTGTTTAGTATCCTTGTCCACTAACTAATTTGGTATATTCAGTGACTTTTCGTAATTTTATGGCTCGACAACAGACAATTTTTTATAGCAAAGGAAAGATCTGGGCGTGAAGGGGTTACAGCTCCATGTTAACTTCCCTATGTTGTTAAAGCTCCCTGCTAACTTCCCTATGTTGTTAAAGCTCCCTGTTAACTTCCCTATGTTGTTAAAGCTCCCTGTTAACTTCCCTGTGTTGTTAAAGCTCCCTGTTAACTTCCCTATGTTAAAGCTCCCTGTTAACTTCCCTATGTTGTTAAAGCTCCCTGTTAACTTCCCTGTGTTGTTAAAGCTCCCTAGTAACTTCCCTATGTTGTTAAAGCTCCCTGTTAACTTCCCTATGTTGTTAAAGCTATCTGTTAACTTCCCTATGTTGTTAAAGCTCCCTGTTAACTTCCCTATGTTAAAGCTATCTGTTAACTTCCCTATGTTGTTAAAGCTCCCTAGTAACTTCCCTATGTTGTTAAAGCTCCCTATTGACTTCCCTATGTTGTTAAAGCTATCTGTTAACTTCCCTATGTTGTTAAAGCTCCCTAGTAACTTCCCTTGTTATTAAAGCTCCCTAGTAACTTCCCTATGTTGTTAAAGCTCCCTAGTAACTTCCCTTGTTATTAAAGCTCCCTAGTAACTTCCCTATGTTGTTAAAGCTCCCTATTAACTTCCCCTATGTAGTTGAAGCTCCCTAGTAACTTCCCTATGTTGTTAAAGCTCTCGATTGACTTCCCTATGTTGTTAAAGCTCCCTGTTAACTTCCCTATGTTATTAATGACTTACCATTGAGTACAGCTGTTATATGAGTAGCCCAGAGAGTAGTTAGGAGAACAGAGTATCCCAGGAAGTGCATGATGCTAATAGTAGTGCTGTGAGCTGATACTGAGGACTCACTCTTCCCTTACCTGGGTTATATAGCGAATAGCATGTCAGTTGCCTTGCTATTCCAGGGCCAAGGTTGTGTGTGTGTGTGTGTGTGTGTGTGATAAAAGTTGCTTCCTCATTCTGTCATGTCATCTCTCTCGCTCTCGCTCTATCTCTTTTTTTTTCTTTCTTTCTTTCTCTCATTCTCTTTCTTTTTTCTCTGATTCCCAATTCATTATCTTTAGGTATGAGGGTTTTTTTTTCTCCGCTCTTGCTCTCTCTCGCTCGCTCTCTCTCTCTCTCTCTCTCTCTCTCTCTCTCCTCTCTCTCTCTCTCTCTCTCTCTCTCTCTCTCTCTCTCTCTTCTCTCTCTCTCTCTCTCTCTCTCTCTCTCTTGATTACCAATTAATTATTTTTTGGTGATTAGTTTATTTTATCAAAAAAAAAAAATTCTCTCTCTCTCTCTCTCTCTCTTCTCTCTCTCTCTCTCTCTCCCCCTCCCCCTATTAGCTCATGTCCCTCATGTCATGTCCACTGCTGTTTGGGCTGGCCGCCGACTGCCATTTCATGGCAGTCGGCGGCCGTTTATTTAGGTCCAACCGAGAGAGAGAGAGAGAGAGAGAGAGAGAAAAAAAAAACTGAAATAAATATATCACCAAAAAAATAATAAACTGCGAATCAACAGAGAGAGAGAGAGAGAGAGGATACAAATAAGGAAAGATATGGAATTAATATAATAAAATAATTAAGATAGACTGAGAAACTTAAATAATATGAGTGAAATAATTTATACCTAAAGGTCGCAAGATTACTCATCAAAATTCGTGGCAGTGTTATGGAAGTCAAGTTCAGAAGGGAAGGTCATGGTGGTGGTGGTGGTGGTAGTGGTGGTGGTAGTAGTGGTAGTGGTGGTGGTAGTAGTAGTAGTAGTAGTTGTAGTGGTGGTGGTGGTAGTGGTGGTGGTGGTGGTGGTAGTGGTAGTGGTAGTGGTGGTGGTGGTGGTGGTGGTGGTGGTGGTGGTAGTAGTAGTTGTAGTGGTGGTGGTGGTAGTAGTAGTAGGGCAATAGTGATGATAATAATAGTAATAGTAGTGGTGGTGGTAGTAGTAGTAGAAGTAGTAGTAGGGCAATAGTGATAATAATAATAGTAGTAGTAGTGGTGGTGGTGTTAGTAGTGGTGGTGGTAGTAGTAGTAGTAGTAGTGGTGGTGGTAGTAGTAGTAGAAATAGTAGAAGTAGTAGTAGGGCAATAGTGATAATAATAATTATAGTAGTAGTGGTGGTAGTAGTAGTAGTAGGGCAATAGTGATGATAATAATAGTAATAGTAGTGGTTGTGGTGGTGGTGGTAGTAGTAGTAGTAGTAATTGTGGTAGTAGTAGTAGCGATAATAGTAGTAGTAGTAGTAGTAGTAATGGTGTTAGTAGTAGTAGCAGTAATAGTGGTGGTAGTGATAATAATAGTAGTAGTAGCAGTAGTGGTGGTAGTAGAAATAGTAGTAGTAGTAGTAGTAGTAATGGTGGTAGTAGAAATAGTGGTGGTAGTAGTAGTGGTAGTGATAATAATAGTAGTAGTAGCAGTAGTGGTGGTAGTAGAAGTAGTAGTAGTAATGGTGGTAGTAGAAATAGTAGTAGTAGCAGTAGTGTTAGTGATTATAATAATAGTAGTAGTGGTAGCAGTGGTTGTGGTAATAGTAGTAGTAGTGGTAGTGGTAGTGGTGGTAGTAGTAGTAGTAGTAGTAATGGTGATAGTAGAAATAGTAGTAGTAGTAGTAGGGCAGTAGTGATAATAGTAGTAGTAGCAGTGGTTGTGGTAGTGGTAGTGGTAGTAGCAGTAGAAGTAGTAGCGGTAGTAGCGGTAGTAGTAGTAGTACCTATTAATAGAACCTTTATTTCCGTATGTTAAATAGGTAGAAATAGGAAGAGGAAATACGGAGTGTGTGCGGAAGTGTCGAGAGAGAGAGAGAGAGAGAGAGAGAGGGAGATTTCCGTATGGGTGTATGTATGTATGGGTGTATGTATGTATGTACGTGACCGTCACTACGTGTGTGTGTGTGTGTGTGTGTGTGACCTCGATATGTGTGTCACCCACTGACTCTGACCTTACACAATTCTGCGCTTCCCTTGCCCTCATTGTCACACGCACGCACACACACACACACACAGGTTGGTAGCGCGCTGGTTGATAGCGCGCTGGCCTGCCCTTCTGTGGTACCCGGTTCGAATCCTCCCTGTTCCCGGGGATTTTTCACTGACAAATTCGGGCGTTTAGTGATATTGAAATTGATTTTGATTTTGAAATTGAAATTGAAATTGAAATTCATATATATATGGAAAAGGGGGAGGCCAATATATATATATTTTTTAATTATTATTATTATTTATTTATTTGCAAAAGAGGGGGTAATGGCCGCACATGCACCCCCCCCCTCGGTACGCCACTGGTAGTAGTAGTAGTCGTGGTAGTAAATGCAGTAGTAGTAGTAGTAGTAGTGGTAGTCATCATCATCATCATCAGTTGTATGGTAGTAGCAGTTGTAGTAATAATAGTAGCAGTAGTAGTAGTAGTAGTAGTAGTAGTAGTAGTAGTGGTAGTCATCATCATCATCATCAGTTGTATGGTAGTAGCAGTTGTAGTAATAATAGTAGTAGTAGTAGTAGTAGTAGTAGTAGTAGTAGTAGTAGTAGTAAAAGCAATAAGAACATAAGAACAAAAGAAGAACACAAGAAAATAAGGAAGCTACAAGAGGCCGTGAGACCTACACGTGGTAGTTCCTGTTACTTAACACTACCTACATCCACCTTTCATCCCCATCCATGAACCTATCCAGCCCCCTTTAAAGCTCTCTAATGACTCCCAACTAACTATAGTTAACAGGTATAACTGTCTACTGAGTCCATTCCAATCATCCACCACCCTATTTGTGAACCAGTTTTCCAATATTTCTTATAGTAGTAGTAGTATAGTAGTAGTGGTAGTAGTAGCAATAGTAGTAGTAGTAGTAGTAGTAGTAGTCAGTGCATTTTTTAACATGATAACTGGGCGACCAAAATGTCTCCCAGTGATGAAAAACTGTCGCCCAGTAAGAACATTTTTAAGCTACTGGGCGACAAGATATTTATTCATAATATCCTTCTGGGATGCAATGGCTCATCATGTCTGTGTGTGTAAGATCCGGAAGTACATTCTTATTACTGCATAAAAAATAATTATTTGTATTTACATCTATTCCTTCTATTATTGCCTCTATCATCTTGT
>JACEEZ010015137.1:56925-59425 GCA_016584305.1 Chionoecetes opilio
TTTGCCATAAACCCGCCCCACCATCTGGCAGCCCCGCTGTTACAGTGACCCAGGGTTGCACGGCCAAGGCAATGTTCCTGATGGCAAGGACATTGAGGCCTGAGAAGGACATTTCTAAGGAAACCCAAAATCTAAGGAAATCCATTTTTTTAGGACATGTTAAAATGTGTGTGTATTTAAAATCTATTTACAAATGTATTTAAATACAATTGATGTATTTAGTATTTAGTATTTAAATACATTCGTAAAATGTATTTAGTATTTAGTATTTAAATACATTTCTCCCATGTATTTAGTATTTAAATACATTCAATGTATTTAGTGCCCAGCTCTGGTAGTAGTAGTAGTAGTAGTAGTAGTAGTAGTAGTAGTAGTAGTAGTAGTAGTAGTAGTAGTAGTAGTAGTAGTAGTAGTAGTAGTAGTAGTAGTAGTAGTAGTAGTAGTAGTAGTAGTAGTAGTAGTAGTAGTAGTAGTAGTAGTAGTAGTAGTAGTTATAGTTGTAGTAGTTATAGTAGTAGTAGTAGTAGTAGTAGTAGTAGTAGTAGTAGTAGTAGTAGTAGTAGTAGTAGTAGTAGTAGTAGTAGTAGTAGTAGTAGTAGTAGTAGTAGTAGTAGTAGTAGTAGTAGTAGTAAGTAGTAGTGGTTAGAGTGTGCGTACCAGAAAATGTGAAAAGTGTGTGGGTGGCAATAGTATAGTATAGTATATAGTATATAGTATATATAGTATATATAGTATATATAGTATATATAGTATATAGTATATATATATATATAGTATATATATATATATTATATATATATATATCATAGAACTGTAGATATAGTGGTCATAGTGATATATTATATTATTATTTTATAATAATATATTTTAGTATTATTATATTTTGCAATGGGGGGGCCATGGCACGCATGCCCCACCCCCCCAACTCGGTACGCCATGAGTGTATAGTAGTGGTAGTATATAGTAGTAATCTTGTATCATTGCCTTATTATACATCATCACCAATATCATCATACCAACAACCACAACACAAAACAATCAAAAAAAATATAAAAAAACACCACCCACCACAAAAAAACAACACACTAACACACACACACACACACACACACACACACACACATCAAAGCTCATCAAATCATCAATTGTTTTACCACAAATAAGTCACCGAAAACCCTATATTTTTTTTGTTTTGTTTTATACGTTGGGAACCAAACATAGGCACCCACTGCTGCGTCCATTCCCATCCTATACTACCCTATTTGTGAACCCTGTGTAGTGTGATGGGTGCAGATTAATGTAGTGGCAGATGGAGGAGGAGGAGGAGGAGGAGGAGGGAGGAGGGGAGGAGGAGGAGGGGGGAGAGGAGGAGGAGGAGAGGAGGAGGGAGGAGGGGAAGAGGAGGAGGGAGGAGGAGGAGGAGGGGGAGGATGGGAGGAGGAAGAGGGCAGGAGATTGGGGGGTGGGGGAGTGAGGAGAGAGAGAGGAGAGGGGGAGAGAGAGGAGGAGGAGGAGAGGAGAGGAGGAGGAGAGAAGCAGAGAGACGGCTCAGAGAGAGTGAGTGGATGGGTGACGAGAGAGAGAGAGAGAGAGAGAGAGAGAGAGAGAGAGAGAGGCTTACTATTTTTTTTTGGATTGACTAATTTTCTTTTTATTTATTTTATTTTATTTAGAGAGAGAGAGAGAGAGAGGAGAGAGAGAGAGAGAGAGAGAGAGAGAGAGAGAGAGAGAGAGAGAGAGAGAGAGAGAGAGGAGAAGAGAGAGAGAGAGAGAGAGAGAGAGTTATCTTAAGGGGGAGAGATGTCTTTCTTTTCTCTTTCACTTTCTCTGCTTCAAGCTCACACACACACACACACACACACACACTCTCTAATCCACACCTATAACAGGACACACACACACACATACACACACACAGACACACACACACTCTCTCTCTAATCCACACCTATAACAGGACACACACCACACACACACACACACACACACACAGACAGACACAGACAATTCACCGTAACCCCTTGAGACCCAGAACGTAATTTCCATTGTAATTTGGGTACCATTAGACAATTTGTAGTGACTATAAGCAATGTTTTATAGCTATGACCTGTTTAGTATCCTTGTCCACTAACTCATGTGGTATATTTAGTGACTTTTCGTTATTTTATGGCTCACAAGAGACTATTTTATATAACAAAGGAAAGATCTGGGCGTGAAGGGCATAATTAAATTCAAATATGAACACCCAGATCCTTTGCTATAAAATATTGTCTGTTGTGAGCCTTAGAATAACGAAAAGTCACTAAATATACCACATGAGTTAGTGGACAAGGATACTAAACAGGTCATAGCTATAAAATATTGCTTATAGTCACTACAAATCGTCTAATGGTACCCAATTACAATGGAAATTAAGTTCTGGGTCCTCAAGGGGTATAAAAAAACTGTATAGTATACAGGGATGTCAACATGAAAAGAAAAAAAACTCTGAAATAAAATA
>JACEEZ010015137.1:64425-76925 GCA_016584305.1 Chionoecetes opilio
AGGGGCTGTGTCCTCTACTGAACTGTAACCCGTACAACCTTCCCACATGTCGGGACTTCCCACTACTGAATGTACCAGTACAACCAGCCTGCAGGACTGCCCTAGTATCTGTGTCCTGTAAACCAAGCAAGCAAACTACTAGAGGTCCAGGGGCCACTGTATCACGTCTGCCGGGTAAACAAAGCCCGAGGGCACAAATCCCTCCTGGCCGTCGGAGCGCAGAACCCAGTACCAGTCCGGGTCGTCTCTGTTGAGCACGGTCACAAACTCCCCGCGCTCCACACTCACGTCATTCTCATCCCGGGCGATGAAGGTGTACAGCACAATGTAGCGCCCGGCCGGGTCCTGCAGGGGTGACAACCAGGGTTATTTTGATGGGACTTTGACACTTCCCGACACACCACATAAAGGCTGTGATAGTGCTGTACTAATATGTGATGGACAGTTGTAGAAACTGACCAGAAAATAGAAGATTTGTCTGTCTGGTCAGGGCTGTGCCCTACTACTGGTAACCTGTAACCCAGTACAACCAGCCCCATGGTCAGGGCTGTGCCCTACTACTGGTAACCTGTAACCCAGTACAACCAGCCCCATGGTCAGGGCTGTGCCCTACTACTGGTAACCTGTAACCCAGTACAACCAGCCCCATGGTCAGGGCTGTGCCCTACTACTGTGTAACCTGTAACCCAGTACAACCAGCCCCATGGTCAGGGCTGTGCCCTGCTACTGGTAACCTGTAACCCAGTACAACCAGCCCCATGGTCAGGGCTGTGCCCTGCTACTGGTAACCTGTAACCCAGTACAACCAGCCCCATGGTCAGGGCTGTGCCCTGCTACTGGTAACCTGTAACCCAGTACAACCAGCCCCATGGTCAGGGCTGTGCCCTGCTACTGGTAACCTGTAACCCAGTACAACCAGCCCCATGGTCAGGGCTGTGCCCTACTACTGGTAACCTGTAACCCAGTACAACCAGCCGCATGGTCAGGGCTGTGCCCTACTACTGGTAACCTGTAACCCAGTACAACCAGCCACATGGTCAGGGCTGTGCCCTACTACTGGTAACATGTAACCCAGTACAACCAGCCACATGGTCAGGGCTTGTGCCCTGCTACTGGTAACCTGTAACCCAGTACAAACCAGCCCCATGGTCAGGGCTGTGCCCTGCTACTGGTAACCTGTAACCCAGTACAACCAGCCCCATGGTCAGGGCTGTGCCCTGCTACTGGTAACCTGTAACCCAGTACAAGCAGCCACATGGTCAGGGCTGTGCCCTGCTACTGGTAACCTGTAACCCAGTACAACCAGCCACATGGTCAGGGCTGTGCCCTGCTACTGGTAACCTGTAACCCAGTACAACCAGCCACATGGTCAGGGCTGTGCCCTGCTACTGGTAACCTGTAACCCAGTACAACCAGCCACATGGTCAGGGCTGTGCCCTGCTACTGGTAACCTGTAACCCAGTACAAACCAGCCACATGGTCAGGGCTGTGCCCTGCTACTGGTAACCTGTAACCCAGTACAACCAGCCCACCTCAGGGTCAGGGCTGTGCCCTGCTACTGGTAACCTGTAACCCAGTACAACCAGCCCCATGGTCAGGGCTGTGCCCTGCTACTGGTAACCTGTAACCCAGTACAACCAGCCACAATGGTCAGGGCTGTGCCCTGCTACGGGTAACCTGTAACCCAGTACAACCAGCCCCCATGGTCAGGGCTGTGCCCTGCTACTGGTAACCTGTAACCCAGTACAACCAGCCACATGGTCAGGGCTGTGCCCTGCTACTGGTAACCTGTAACCCAGTACAACCAGCCACATGGTCAGGGCTGTGCCCTGCTACTGGTAACCTGTAACCCAGTACAACCAGCCACATGGTCAGGGCTGTGCCCTGCTACTGGTAACCTGTAACCCAGTACAACCAGCCACATGGTCAGGGCTGTGCCCTGTTTACTGGTAACCTGTAACCCAGTACAACCAGCCACATGGTCAGGGCTGTGCCCTGCTACTGGAAACCCTGTAACCCAGTACAACCAGCCACATGGTCAGGGGCTGTGCCCTGCTACTGGTAACCTGTAACCCAGTACAACCAGCCACATGGTCAGGGGCTGTGCCCTGCTACTGGTAACCTGTAACCCAGTACAACCAGCCACATGGTCAGGGCTGTGCCCTGCTACTGGTAACCTGTAACCCAGTACAACCAGCCACATGGTCAGGGCACACACACACACACACACACACACACACACACACACACACACACACACACACACTCCTCCACCCTTCATCCATCAGCCACCTTAAAGAAGGGGTGGATGTCTGGTGTGGCTGATCCGCTCTGAATGGATGAGTCAGAGGTGCGGTTGGGAGGGCCGCCGATCACCTTGCCGCCGTAACTCTCAGAATCAGATCCCACCAGGGCAGGATTGTCTGAAAAGGACGTAGGATTATTAACTTATGGATTTAACAGCATACTATATATTTTTTTTCTGACATAAATTCCGGTTTTTTTGTGATGTGAAAATAAATATATATATAAATAAATAATATGAATACTTGGAGAGGAAATCAGATAAATCTCTCAGAAAACTTGATAAATTCTCTCTCTCTCTCTCTCTCTCTCTCTGTGTGTGTGTGTGTGTGTGTGAGCCTCACCAGTGCCGCCGGAGTTGACCGTGCCAATGGTGGTGTTGTGGTCGGTGTCCAGGCCACCCCCAACCCCCTCCAGGGAGCTGTGGTCGCGTGGCATCTTCTTCTGTGGGTACATAACATAACAACAACATTACAACATTACAACATTACAACATTACAACAATATAAGAACAACATAAGAACATAAGAACATAAGAACATAAGAACATTAGAACCTAGGGAAGCTACAAGAGGCTGGGAGACCTACACGTGATAGTTCCTGGGTAGGGGAAGGCAGGGAGAGAGAGAGACAGGGAGAGACGGGGTAGAGAGACACAGGACAGGGAGAGACGGGGGAGAAACACAGGACGGAGAGACAGGGAAACACAGGGAGATCGGGAGAGACGGGGTAGAGAGACACAGGAGGAGAGACAGGGAGACACAGGGGAGTAGGGAGAGACGGGGTAGAGACACACAGGACGGAGAGACAGGGAAACACAGGGAGATCGGGAGAGACGGGGTAGAGAGACACAGGACGGAGAGACAGGGAGACACAGGGAGATAGGGAGAGACGGGGTAGAGACACAGGACAGGGAGACAGGAAGAGACAGGGAAAGAGAGAGAGATAGGGAGAGACGGGGTAGAGAGACACAGGACAGGGAGAGACAGGGAGACACAGGGAGAGACAGGGAGACACAGGGAGAGACAGAGACAGAGACAGGGACACAAGGAGAAATGATAGATGAAAATATAGACACACAGACAGCATGTATAGAGAAAATAGGACATGATTTGGACACGTACAAATTTAAAATTTTGAAATTTTTCACCCAAAACACACCTAAACACACACAAACACACCCAAAACACACCTAAACACACACAAACACACACAAAACACACCTAAACACACCCAAAACACACCTAAACACACACAAACACACCCAAAACCACCTAAACACACACAAACCACCCCAAAACACACCTAAACACACACAAACACACACAAAACACACCTAAACACACACAACACACCCAAAACACACCTAAACACACACAAACACACACAAAACACACCTAAACACACACAAACACCCAAAACACACCTAAACACACACAAACACACACAAAACACACCTAAACACACACAAACACCCAAAACACACCTAAACACACACAAACACACCCAAAACACACCTAAACACACACAAACACACCCAAAACACACCTAAACACACACAAACACACCCAAAACACACCTAAACACACACAAACACACCCAAAACACACCTAAACACACACAAACACACACAAAACACACCTAAACACACACAAACACACACCCAAAACACACCTAAAACACACACAAACACACCCAAAACACACCTAAACACACACAAACACACACAAAACACACCTAAACACACACAAACACACCCAAAACACACCTAAACACACACAAACACACACAAAACCCGTACTTTGTGGCTGATGGTGAGTTCGCCGAGCTGAGACCCAAAGGCGGCACAGTAGGAGTGCGGGATGAAGCCTTCGTGCTGCCCGTGTTCCGCTATCACATACACCCAGTCGTTCTCCTGGTACAGCACATTCACCACCTGTGACGGAACATAGGAACATTAGAACATAAGGAAGCTATAAGAGGCTGGGAGACCTTTTATGCGAGGGAAGGGAAGGGAAAGGAGTCGAAGGAAGGAAGGAAGGAAGGAAGGAAGGAAGGAAGGAAGGAAGGAAGGAAGGAAGGAAGGAAGGAAGGAAGGAGAGAAGGGAGGAAGGGAGGAAGGGAGGAAGGAAGGAAGGAAGGAAGGAAGGAAGGAGAGAAGGAAGGAAGGAAGGAAGGAAGGAAGGAAGGAAGGAAGGAAGGAAGGAGAGAAGGAAGGAAGGAAAGAAGGAAGGAAAGAATAGCACCCTGGTATATATGTGTGTATATATGTGTGTGGGGAGAGAGAGAGAGAGAGAGAGAGAGAGAGAGAGAGAGAGAGAGAGAGAGAGAGAGAGAGAGAGAGAGAGAGAGAGAGAGAGAGAGAGAGAGAGAGAGATCACTACTTTGGTGTACTACTTGGAGTGCATTGAAATTTCCTCCCTTATAAAATACACTTTTCCAGCGGCTGTGTTTAGTAATTAATCTTATCCCAGCTATATTAAGTGTGTGTGTGTGTGTGTGTGTGTGTGTGTGTGTGTGTGTGTGTGTGTGTGTGTGTGGTTCTTGAAGGCACAGCTACACACACACACATACACACACACACACAAACACACACTAAAAAGCATAATCAAATGTAGCTATGGAGACGGGGCCATACAAGTGTAGCTGTAAAATGTAAAATACAACTAAATACACTGTAAATACGTAACAACTAGATGAATACAACTAGATGAATACAACTAGATGAATACAACTAGATGACTACAACTAGATGAATACAACTAGATGAATACAACTAGATGAATACAACTAGATGAATACAACTAGATGAATACAACTAGATGAATACAACTAGATGAATACAACTAGATGAATACAACTAGATGAATACAACTAGATGAATACAACTAGATGAATACAACTAGATGAATACAACAAGATGAATACAACAAGATGAATACAACTAGATGAATACAACTAGATGAATACAACTAGATGAATACAACTAGATGAACACAACTAGATGAATACAACTAGATGAATACAACTAGATGAATACAACTAGATGAATACAACTAGATGAATACAACTAGTGAAACACTAGATGAATACAACTAGATGAATACAACTAGATGAATACAACTAGATGAATACAACTAGATGAATACAATAGATGAATACAAGTAGATGAATACAACTAGATGAATACAACTAGATGAATACAACTAGATGAATACAATAGATGAATACACATATACACTAGATGAATACAACTAGATGAATACAACTAGATGAATACAACTAGATGAATACAACAATAAAGATGAATACAACTAGATGAATAAACTAGATGATACAACTAGATGAATACAACTAGAGAATACAACTAGATGAATACAACTAGATGAATACAACTAAGATGATAATACAAACTAGATGAATACAACTAGATGAATACAAAGTAGATGAACACAACTAGATGAACACAACTAGATGAATACAACTAGATGAATACAACTAGATGAATACAACTAGATGAATACAACTAGATGAATACAACTAGATGAATACAACTAGATGAATACAACTAGATGAATACAACTAGATGAATACAACTAGATGAATACAAGATGAATACAACTAGATGAATACAACTAGATGAATACAACTAGATGAATACAACTAGATGAATACAACTAGATGAATACAGACTCACACAGCCATGCATATACTCACCTGGGTTCTCTCTGCCAGCCAGGCAAGGCAAGGGAAGGAGGGATTAGTTAGAGGTTGAAAAAAAAATCTAAATAATAACCTGAGTGTCGATACAAATTGTGGTTTTTCATGGATATCTTAATCATCCTGTTATATCTGTGTGTATATATATGCAGTGGTGGCTCGTGGCATAGGGCTGCAGAGCTGCAGCACCCCCAGACACTCACTGCCAGGTGTATGATGCCTTCAGAGACACAGCAGATTGATACACTACAACAAATATATCATAATAAAGTCATTGCCGTATAGGTTATGGTCAATACGTTACTAAGGGAATGTTCATTATAACCAGACCTAAATGTAAGTTACTTTCATATTTGTTGTATGATTCATGTCTATGCTGCCGCCACGCCCCTCGTGAACACTATGAGCTGCAGTCCAGGCAGCCGAGTCTCGTCCCTCTCGTGTTTACAGTGCGTGTAGACGGTGTGGGTTATATCTCACTTTCTTTAATTACCCTGACGATGGAACATACAGTGAAGTATTTGCAAAACATCAACTTTTCCCAGCTGACATTAAATGAAGACTGAAATCAAGCAGTGCCGACTTTATTTCAAGTAATTCTGTAATTCTACCATCACCACCTCAGCCATCCCCTCTACCACCACTACCACCCCCACCATCCCTTCTACCACCACCACTACCACCCCCACCATCCCTTCTACCACCACCACTACCACCCCCACCATCCCTTCTACCACCACCACTACTACCATGCCCTGAAATAAGTGAACATCAAATACAGATCATACCTGGGATAGGTAAAATTTATATATCCTACTGTTGTGTGAAGTTTGCAGTTCCTCCATTGTATCTTATCACGAGCCGCCACTGTCTGTGTGTGTGTGTGTGTGTGTGTGTGTGTGTGTGTGTGTCTGTGTGTCTGTGTGTCTGTGTCTGTCTGTGTCTGTGTCTGTGTCTCTGTCTGTGTCTGTGTCTGTGTGTGTCTGTGTCTGTGTCTGTTGTGTGTGTGTGTGTGTGTGTGTGTGTGTGTGTGTGTGTGTGTGTGTGTGTGTGTGTGTGTCTGTGTTGTGTGTGTCTGTGTCGTGTCTGTTACTCGTGTCCCTTGTACTGTGTCTGTGTCTGTCGGTGTGTTTGGTTTGTGTCGGGGTCTGTGCTTTGTGTTTGTGTCTGTGTCTTGTGAGCGCTGTTGGTCCTGTGTCTGTGTCTGTGTCTGTGTCTTGTCCTGTGTCCTGTGTGTGGTGGGTGTGTGGGTGTGAGTGTTTGTGTTGTGTGTGTGTGGTTACAGGTACACCCATATACTCACATTCCCTCTCTTCACCTCCAGTTCATCGTCCACACAGGGGGTAAAGTCGTGCAGCACAACCATCTTGCTGTCGGGGGAGAGGCCGGCCTCCTTCTCGAGGCCCACCCTCACCAGTGTCTCGATGGAGGCCGAACCAGTGATGCGTCCCAGGCCCGGCGCACGAACCACCTTCTCCTCACCCTCCGACACATAGCCCCCAGACCCTGTAGAGGAGGACAATGCTGTTATCAAGGGGGCTGAACCAAGGTATGTAACTACTGTACTTGAAAAGCTTAATTGTACTAAACTGTACTAAACATCATTGAGGAAACAGACCTAGAACATAGCCCCAGACCCTGTAGAGGAGGATAACACTGGGGGTCAAGGTGTGTATGTATGTATGTACTGAATTGAAACTGATCTGAGCAAAAATAAACTGAATTAAGACGGAACTGAAACTGAATTTAATTAAAATAGACTAAAAGACTTGAATTAAAACTAAATTGAACTAGAATAGACTGAACTATGATTGAACTGCACTAAAACTACCCCTAAAAGTGGTTTCTACGCCTAACAATGAAATGGGTCTAGTAGTGGTAAGGATGGGGACACACGCGGTCACCATCAGAGACCCGGACAAATGCCTGGGCCAGTCCCTCAATGCACAAAGTTGTCCGGCGGTCTGAGTGTCTCCTGTCACCCCGGGTCAGTGTCTGGGCCATCCGCCATGTCGCTCTTTTCTGTCTCTTTAAATTCTGATTGAAGAAGAGGAGGAGGAAGAGCCTCTACTCTCTGCAGCACAGACGAGAGAGCTACATCATAATCTATGTCTGGAAAATCCTGGAGGGTCTGGCTCCAAAACTAGGCATGGAGTAAAACAAAACCCCTAGAAGAGGCAGGCTGTGCTATGTACAGAGTACCCGCGCCTCCTCTAAGGGCCTGCAAACCCTCACACACCACAGCTTCTCCCACAATGGTGTACGGCTCTTCCATTGTGCCCCAAGACACATCCGGGACCTAACGGGCGTCACCACGGACACCTTCAAACATCACCTTGACAAGTGGCTGGCTGACATCCCAGACCAGCCACTTGACACCCACGCCAGGCTACAGCAGCTCCCATGACAACACTTTACCTGCAGTGGTCCTGGAGGCAAGGATCAGGCAGCTACAGACTACACCTGGATGAGTGGAGGCCATCCTCATCTCCGCCGATAACGGGCAAGATTCTTCAAAGGTATTCTTGAAAGGTATCTCACCTCCTAAAATCCTTTCCTCCTATAAATCCTTCTAAAAATCCTTTCCTTTCATAAATCCTTTTCAAAAATCCTCCATCTCACCTCCTAAAATCCTTTCCTCCTATAAATCCTTCTCAAAAATCCTTTCCTCCAATAAATCCTTCTCAAAAATCCTTTCCTTCCATAAATCCTTCTCAAAAATACCCCCTCCCGGCTGTAAATCCTTCTCTAAAATCCTTTCCTCCTATAAATCATTCCCAAACATCCTATCTTCCTATAAATCCTAAAAAATCCTGCATCCTGCCTCTCAAAAATCCTTTCTTCCTATAAATCCTTCTAAAAATCCTTTCCTTCCATAAATCCTTCTAAAAAATCCGCTGTTAATCCTCCTCCTTCTCCTCCCCGCCTCCCAAACATCCTTTCTTCCTATAAATCCTAAATAATCGCGGTAATCCTCCTCCTTTAGCTATATCGGTTAATCCCAAGTCACCAGCGATCGCCTAACATGTAAAAATCGCAGCATCCTTCCTTATCTAGCCTCAATACACGTTTTAAACAGGAATTGAACACAGAACACAACACACACAGGCCACTCATCCTTATCCCTATCCTCACACACAAATATTGACATTGAAATATCACGAAAAAACCGAAAAAACGTAAAAAAAACAAAGATTTCGCTGGTCTGTTTATCACCGAAAACTGGAGATGGAAAGAGGGTCACTTCTTATCATGTGGTTTAACCTTATTTATCGCCGGTTTATGGATGTTTTAAGGTGATGTATGAGTTGATAATAGGTCAAAGTGTCACCTATAGGTCAGAGGTCACTGGGAAATAGGTAGAAAGGGTCCAATTTACCTTTTTTCTTCTTATTTCGACGAATTCTGACTGGACACAAGAAAGCCATCTTGTGCAATCTGCCAAATGTCAAAACCCATCTCTGTTTTTCTACGTTATTTAAACCTCCTATGTAGTTTTTAGGCCTTATAGGGGGGGTAGTTGTAGTGTGTGGGTTTTTTGAGGCTGTGGTAGGGGTGGTGGGGGGGATGTGGAGGGTGTGTGGTGGGGGTGGCAGGTGAGATGTGGCACCACTGTGGTCTGTCAAAAT
This sequence comes from Chionoecetes opilio, assembly GCA_016584305.1. Lineage (NCBI taxonomy): Eukaryota > Metazoa > Arthropoda > Malacostraca > Decapoda > Majidae > Chionoecetes > Chionoecetes opilio. The sequence goes on from JACEEZ010015137.1 coordinate 74,079, forward strand.
TGAGTTCAGGCCCCCCTCGTTCCTCTCTTCTCTCTCTCTCTCTCTCTCCTCTCTCTCACTCTCTCTCTCTCTGTATTTATCTTCTCTTAGCTGTAGGTTATTGGATTCTGTGTGTCATTTATTGCCTCCTGTTCTCTCGTCTCTCTCTCCCTCTCTCCTCTTCTCTCTCTCTCTCTCTCTCTCTCTCTCTCTCTCTCTCTCTCTTCTCTTTCTCTCATCTCTCTCTCTCTCTCTCTCTCTCTTCTCTCTCTCATCTCTCTCTCTCTGTATTTTCTTCTCTATTCTCTCTCTATCTCTTCTCTCTCTTTTTTTTCTTTCTCTCTCTCTTCTTCTCTTCTCTCTCTCTCTCTCTCTCTCTCTCTCTCTCTCTCTCTCTCTCTCTCTCTCTCTCTCTCTCTCTCTCTCTCTCTCTCTTCTCTCTCTTCTCTCTCTCTTTCTCTCTCTCTCTCTCTCTTCTCTCTCTCTCTCCTCTTCTCTCTCTCTCTCTCTCTCTCTCTCTCTCTTCTCTCTCTCTCTCCTCTCCTCTCTCTCTCTTCTCCTCTCTCTCTTCCTTCTCTCTCTCTCTTCTCTCTCTCTCTCTCTCTCTCTCTCTTCTCCTCTCTCTCTCTCTCTCTCTCTCAAGTCAACAAAAAAAAATTTATAGCTAATTAGTTTCCATCCTAGCATTGTTACTTTTCGAATTATTGGCAAAATGGTGATATTTTGGAAAACTTTGAGGCCCTATAGCTACATTTCTAATCATTGTAACCCCTTCACGCCCAGATCTTTCCTTTGCTATATAAAAATCATCTGTTGTGGAGCCATACAATAACGAAAAGTCACTGAATATACCAAATTAGTTAGTGGACAAGGATACTAAACAGGTCATAGCTATAAATTATTGCTTATAGTCACTACAAATGGTCTAATGGTACCCAAATTACAATGGAAATTACGTTCTGGGTCTCAAGGGGTTAATGAAAAATAAATTTCGGGGTCATAGCATAGGTCACATCCTTCATAGCTGCTCTAGACAACTACCCAAAATTTTACCATTCCAAATTAAAAAACCAAAAATTTCAAAAAAAAATTCATATTTAGCTATTCTTCATAATACAATCACGGCAGCTCTACCGTAGATAACACTATAGTCGCCAGTCACTTGCCCCTGCACTAATGTCGCCAGGTACATTATATTACGAATTTTAGCATCACTACAGACTTGTATGTGCCACTGAAGACATGTAGTGTGATGTACATAATATAAACTACTGTGCATGCGTCTTCAGCGGCACATACAAGGCTGTAGTGATGCTAAAATTCGTAATATATTGTGCCTGGCGACATTAGTGCAGTGGCGAGTGACTGGCGACTATAGTGTTATCTAGGGTAGGCAATCCTGAACACGAACCTATGTCATTACTTTCCCGCTGGCATTCATATTTCTCCAGTTATTCATATATTAGACATTTGTTTCCACATTTTCCTCAATAACTTCATTAATAATAACAATATCGAAATAATAATAACAGATTCGTGATCAGGAAGCCGTGGAAATGTTTTTTGGAAAGTTTCAGCAAATGGAAAAAAATCGAAAAAACTGCAATTTCTCTATATATTTTTTACTTTCTCTCTCTCTCTGTATTTCTATCTACCTATCTCTCTCTTTTTCTCTATATATATTTTTAACTCTCACTCTCTCAAAGCTGCTCTAGACAACTTTTCAAAATTCTACAATTACAAATAAGAAAGTTCAAATGAGTTTTTTTTTTTGCTTTTGTCTTCTTCAAAATTAAATCCGTGCAGCTCTAGGCAATGCCACACCCGAATGTGACATCAGTTTTCCGCTGGTATTAATATGTCTCGAGTTATGCAATTCATCTCAATCCTCTCCCTTAGAATGAGAGACAGACGGACAGAGAGAGGGAGAGACAGACAGAGAGGGAGACAGACACAGAGGGAGACTGACAGAGAGAGAGAGAGAGGGAGACAGAGAGAGAGACAGACAGACAGAGAGAGAGAGAGACAGAGACAGAGACAGAGAGAGAGAGAGACAGAGAGAGAGACAGACAGAGACAGAGAGAGAGAGGGGGAGACAGACAGACAGACAGAGAGAGGGAGACAGACAGACAGAGGGAGAGACAGACAGAGAGGGAGACACAGACAGACAGAGAAAGGGGGAGAGAGATACAGACAGACAGAGAGAGGGAGACAGACAGACAGACAGAGACGGAAAGCGACAGACAGACACAGAGAGAGGGAGAGACAGACAGACAGACACAGAGAGAGGGGGAGACAGACAGACAGACTGAGAGAGACAGACAGACAGAGAGAGACAATTCTCCTGGCATCAAATATCAGTCAGTAAGCAGCAAGGGGTCAGGATTTTTCACCTCGTAAAAAAATATATAGACTAGTCTCCTCATGGTATGTATTTAATTAAAGAAGATAGAAAAATGTCTTGTTTATTATTTGAAAGTCTTGTACATAACATTATCATCTCACACACACTTGCACACACACACACACACACACACACACGCACACACAGGTCACACATTTCCTGTTCCCATGTCCACCTCAACATCTCTCTTCACACAGGAATGACATGGGTAAATACATAGTTTCCTCAGTTTAAAAGGAGGCTAGACAGCTTTATGGATGCTATGGAGAAGAAATAGGGAGAAACTGGTTCACAAATAGGGTGGTAATGATTGGAATGGACTCAGTTTATTAGGTAGTGCGGAGTCGATAGGGTTTTTTAAAAGGAGGCTGGACAGTGTTATGGATGTAGTAGTAGTAGTAGTAGTAGTAGTAGTAGTAGTAGTAGTAGTAGTAGTAGTAGTATGGTAATAGTAGTAGTAGTAG